>JAVSCE010012710.1:0-35985 GCA_032199065.1 Smutsia gigantea
AATATATCTGTAAATGACATATCCGACAAGGGGTTAACATCCAAAATATATAAAGAACTCACATGCCTCAACACCCAAAAAGCAAATAACCTGATTAAAAAATGGGCAGAGGATATGAAGAGACAATTCTCCAAAGAAGAAATTCAGATAGCCAACAGACACATGAAAAGATGCTCCACATCACTAATCATCAGGGAAATGCAAATTAAAACCACAATGAGATATCACCTCACACCAGTGAGGATGGCCAGCATAGAAAAGACTAAGAACAACAAATGCTGGCAAGGATGCGGAGAAAGGGGAACCCTTCTACACTGCTGGTGGGAATATAAGCTAGTTCAACCGTTGCGGAAAGCAATATGGAGGTTCCTCAAAAAACTAAAAATAGAAATACCATTTGACCCAGGAATCCCACTCCTTGGAATTTACCCAAAGAAAACAATTTCTCAGATTCAAAAAGACATATGGCACCCCTATGTTTATCGCAGCACTATTTACAACAGCCAAGATATGGAAGCAACCTAAGTGTCCATCTGTAGATGAATGGATAAAGAGGATGTGGTACACATACACAATGGAATACTATTCAGCCAGAAGAAACAAATCCTACCATTTGCAACAACATGGATGGAGCTGGAGGATATTATGCTCAGTGAAATAAGCCAGGCAGAGAGACAAGTGCCAAATGATTTCCCTCATTTGTGGAGCATAACAACGCAGCAAAACTGAAGGAACAAAATAGCAGCAGACTCAGAGACTCCAAGAAGGGACTAGTGGTTACCAAAGGGCAGGCATGTGGGAAGCCGGGTGTGGAGGGAAGAAGAGGATTGAGGGCTATTACGTTTAGTACACATGGTTTGGGGGGTCATGGGGAAAACAGTGTAGCACAGAGAAGAGAAACAGTGAATCTGTGGCATCTTACTATCTTACTACACTGATGGACAGTGACTGCATTGGGGTATGGGTGTGGACTTGATAATATGGGTAAAAGTATTCACCATATTGTTTTTTCATGTGAAACCTTTATAAGAGCATATATCAATAATATCTTAATAAAAAATTTTTTTAAAAGAATGTCTTAGATAAAAACAAAAGAAAAACTGCCCATCTGTCCATCTCATCCATCCATCCACCCACCCACCCGTCCATCCATCTCCTAATGAATACTGCTTTTCAAAATAATTCTGGAAAGTAAAATACTAATTCCAATTTTGCTTCAATTCAAAACATTTTTTGAGCTCATTTGGCAATGTATTTGGAGTTAACTTACAAGTCAGATAAAGTCAGCCACTTACACTCTTGTTTTCACCAAAATTTGGTTATTTACTAGGCGTGGATCTGAAGTTTTGGCAAAAAAAGGGGAGTGCCAAAACTGATTACCACCATGAATTTTTTAAATGTGCCACAAGCTTTGAGAAGTTCCAGACACTCTCAGCAAGGGTTGTATCATTAGAAAACAAATGTTTAGCTGCCCAAAGTGATTATTTTGAAGATTACATTTGATTAAAAGTAGCTACTAGGATATTCCTCTGTTGTGTTATTTAATAATCATGACTATATATACCACAAAAGTTGTACTTTATTTACATAACTTACCAGGTAGATTTTATGCACCTGGTAGGCTGAAAACTAAAACTGCTTAAAGTGAAACAAGAGTGAGCTTTGCTGGAGATTAAACATCATTTTCAACAGGTTTAGTTTATGTTCACATTACAGTTGGCCCAACATGGTTTTATCACTACAAAACAGAGATACCTTAGCAAGTAGAAATTTTATTATTTATAATTGATTTTTTCCCTAAAATTTAAAAAGTCTATGTATTGGAAATAAATAATAATCTAGAAGTCAGTACAATGGCACTTTCCCAGTCCTCTATTTATGTTACAAAGTACTTCACTTAGCCACTCGGGAAGAATTAATTTTCTTGATATCAACTTGGCTCAGAATCAATGTTCCATTTTTGAATTTTCCAACCTGTCCACTCTGTCCACTTGACAAAATACTGGGAGCTGATTTCTTCTTTTTGAGTTTCCTGCAATTAAATGAGAAAGGTATTACGGTTAAGCTTATAAAGGACTGCTGCACCGCCAACCAGGTGAACATGGTCTGCCTGCAAATGCCAGGTTCCTTCCGTGCATGCCCCCCACCCAGCCCAACGGGACTGCCTTCCTATGGTGCCTGACATGTGCCATCCACACTCCTGCCTCAGGGCCTGGGCACTGCTTTCTTCTACGTGGATTGTTCTGCTACCAGATCTTTCCAGACCACCTCCTCCTCTTCACTCAGTTCTCAGCTCAGATGTCACCTCCTCAGAATGACATCCCAGCCCATCTCCCAGTGATTTTCTTTTACAACCCTGTATTTCATCCTCTTCACAGAACCTGCCAGCCACTGACATCCCCTTTCTTACCTGCTGTGTGTTCCTTTGCTCCCCTCACACTCTCAGCCTCCGAGGGCAGGGATGCCCATTGTGTGATCATGGTTGCATCCCACACGACTCAGCCACCTGTGTGCCTGGCACACAGAGGGCCCACAATAGACAGACATATATGGCCAGAACAAATGACTGCCTGATAGCATGGGCATGCTTACTAGGAGTCCAAGAAAAGGATTAAGGCAAAAGGAGTCCAATTTGAAAGAGTAATCCAAGGAGAGAGAAAGGCACTTGAACAAAAGCTAAGAAACAGGCATAAAGCAACAAAATCAAGGTTCTGTAACTCAAATCATGGTCCTCTATGTTGTGTGGTAGGCCAAAGAGCAGGCAAGACAGACAGACTGAGATGGGACACACCATGGTATCGCAGCCTCCCTTAGCAGGGCACAGAAGTCCTTGGCCAGAAATGTCAGGCTTAGCACTTCCACAAGTCATGGGAGGTGCCTGGTCTTTGAAAATGGGAAATGGGAGAAGGTTCTAATTCAGCTCTGAGGTAGTTGTTTGATCTTGAACAATCTGCTAAATCCTGTCTTTCCCTCAAAGGGCTTGATTAGGATATATGACAGACAGTGTAGCACTCTAAGAGACTAGAAGACCCCATCACTTAAGGTATTTCCAGAACTCATCAAGAGGTTTAAACCCAGATCATTCCACTCTAGTATCTGATGGTACCACTCACCTGTGTTCCTGCCCTTTCCTCTTCTTTTTCTTGAAAATATCTGTGTCCTGGGCCTGATTTCAGAATTTAAGATAATATGTGTCAGTAATGGATAATGGAAATTCAAACAAAAGGAAGAGGTTTGTGAGGAAAAGCCACTGAGGTATCATTTATTTTTAATATTTCTTCAAGTAGGCATACTAAACATAACAAACTTTCATCCTAAAACCCTTCAAGAATGTGAAAGGCCATTGCAGATAAGACTGACAGTAGATATCAAATCTCTCATTATAGGTGAAAAAGGTGGCATATCTCATCTATTCCCCTTGTTGTTTATCATAAACCCTTGTGTTCTACACATTGTAAGAGCCGCTTGACCAAAAAAAAGACTCTAGGGTTAAAAAAATCAAAGTAGCTTACATTATGTGAACAGCAGATTGCTATTTAAAAGCAAACCTTTCATGTAAATATGCCAGATCACTTGGGTGGTATTATCAAATGTAGCTGACTTAAGTGGAGAGAATGATCTGTTGTCTACAGACCCCTTTAGGCAGCAGGTCCAACATTCTGCTGTGGCACCCCACACCACATCTTTCTGGTGTGGATTGCTAGAGCAAAGCAAAGGCTGTTACACCCACCGTTCTCTGTTCTTCCTCCTTTGCTGCCCTTTTTCCTTTGATTTGCTCCTGGAAAACCTTGTAATTCACATAACTGTTTTTAGGAGGCTGAAATGAAAGAAAAAGGACACAATGCATCATTTTTCATTTTGCAGAAATTTTCCAGTATCCCCTGCCAACTTGCCCTGGGCTCCCCCATTCTGTGTCCTCACCTTAGCACCCAACATAATGGCGCGTTCCTGTTCCAGGACTCTTTCCTTTCCTTTTCCATAACCTGTGATCCCAAACCGGTGTACTTCCAAACGGGCCTGTAGACACAAAGCAGAATCAGACCTGCATGAACTCCAAAAACTCCACAGAAGAGAGAAATCCTAAGGATGATGCATGTCAACTACCATGTGTTATATGTCAGATACTTTCATGCATTCTTCCGACGTGCAGTGTCTACGACTAGCAAGAATTCTGGGATGGTGTGGTTTAAGGAGCTTTACAGAGATCTTACAGTGTTCCCTTAATCTCACAGCACCATTCTCACATGCTGAACTGGAACAACTGAAGCAAAGGCACATGCCATACCAATTAGCAACAGAACTAGCATTAAATGCCAAACTGCAAGGCTCTCTAAAACAAGCAATCACCTATAAAGGCAATAATTTCAATTCCAAAATACCTCTCCAAACATACCCACACTTAGAAACCATCTGTCATGGCAGCTTCAAACATAGGTCTGTGATTTTTCTTTAAAAAGACGTTGTAGAGGAAGAGAAAAGGTCACCAGTACCTACCCTTAGCAGCTGAATTACTTCTTCCTGGTTTTTTTTCACACATTTTTAAAACCTAGTTACAATCACAGATACACACATCCCTGCTTTTCCTACTTAACCATTGTACCACTGGCACTGTGGTCACAAAATTATGTTTTACAACTGTATAACATTTAATCAAGTAAATGTAGTGTGATTTGCTTAACCATCTGTGGATAAAGTAAAAGTTCCTGTGGCCAGGATTCTCACCTGGCCCTGGTTGGCTAACTCACTGCACATGTGTGGGCAATGGGTTGCTATTGACTTTATATAAAGAGCTCTGCCCAGTGTTCTGAGCGACATGGTGGCATGGCTCCAAGGCTGCAGGAGACCAGAGTAGAGGCTGGAGTGGTGACAGCACCAAGGACAGAGGACTAGGGGACAGCTGTGCGGACGACTGTGTGGCAGGGAGGCCCAGGGGATGCTGTGCGGGCAGAAAGGCCCAGAGGCAGAGATCGGCTTGCTGCATGCAGACTCGCTCTGAGTGAATAGGATTTTAGTGATTGACTTGCCACCATGGAAATAAAGTTGGGTATAACCCTTTCACCCCAAGAACATTTTACTGTCATTTTCTTTGGTCACACTGAATCCACAGCGAACTTGCCAGGGGCTGAAACCCACTGGCAAGACAATTGGTGTAGTCGGCAGGATTCATTGTTGACCAAGGAAAAAGACAGGCTGCCCTACGGGAGGGGTGCTTCAGCGGGCTGCCCCTATGAATGGGGAGGCAGTGGACTGTCCCCCAGTGAGTATGTGGTCTGAGGTAGCTTGCCTCCTAGAGGGCTGGGCCCCACCCCAGGACTGGAGGCAAGTGGAGGTGATACCTGAGGCAGTAGGGGTCGCCCTTGGTATAGTAAGTAGGTCTTTTGAGAGACAGAGTGCCCGAGAGGCAACGGGGACTGTGGGTTGGCTGCTTCTCACAGTATTAAAAAAGTCTACAGAAGAGAAGGACACGCTACTGAAAAAGACCCAAGAAATGGCAGCATGAGAATGCGAGCTGAAAACTGCTGCGGATTCACTGAAGAAGGAAATGGCACTGATGTGAGAGGAGGAGGCAGCACGAGAACATCAGCAGGGAGGTGCCATTGAAGAGGTAAAAGATTCCTTACAAAATGAGACAGCAGCGCTGCCAGGTGCTCTGAAGAAGGAAGAGGCCATCAAGGAAAAAGACAAACTCCTGAGGGAAGCACAGGCAGAGGTGGCACGAGAACGCCAGCTGCCAAGCATTGAGGTGAAGGTAAGAGGGCTGCTGAAGATTGAGCTAGCATTGCCGCAAGGCACTGTAGAAAAGGTAAAGGATGTAGCAGAGGAGGCACTTGGGGGAGCAGAGAGACAGGTGCCATCAGCCCCGGAAATGGAGGAGCTGGAGAAGTATAAAGGGGTGGTGCCGGGGGTACTGACCCCTCCTCCACTAAGAGCACGCCCAGTGGTTGTAAAGAAAACAGACCCAGCAGCTGAGGGTTCCCCAAGGAGAGGTGCAGCCCCCTCCCCAGGTTGTGGAGCACTCTATGCTCTGCCCCTATACTCAGGCTGAAGCAATGAGAACACGGAAATAAGGTCTTTTACTTACAAGAAGCATTTAAAGGGCCCCATGCAGGTCAGGAGGACCCAGATGTGGGTTGATTTAATACAGGCAGGAGCAGATGGAAGGAAATTGGACTGGAAGCCAAATAGGATCTTACTGGAGCTATGGCAACAACTGAAACCAGAGCAGCAGTTCAAGCCATTAAGACTAAAGAGGCAGAGGTCAGACACAGAGCCACGAGTCTGGCCTGTGTGTCTGCAAGACTTTTTGCTGGACAGGCTGGAGAACAATGTTTGAGCTTCCTTGCACAGGGACCATTGCAGAGGACTGAGGGCACACAAATTGAGAGGAGAGACTTCTGGAGGGGTGGAGTGTGGCTAAAATGAAAGTTCCTGTGGCCAGAATTCTTGCCTGGCCCTGGTTGGCTAGCTCACTACACATATGTGGGCAATACTATGTGTGCTGCTATTGACTCTATATAAAGAGCACTGCCCAGTGCTCTGTGTGACACAGTGGCATGGCTGCAAGGCTGCAGAAGAGCAGAGCAGAGGCTGCAGTGGTGGCAGCGCTGAGGACAGAGGCCCAGAGGACAGCTGTGCAGGACGACTGTGTGGCAGAGAGGCCCAGAGGCAGAAACCAGCTTGCTGCATGCAGACTTGCTCAGTGAGCAGGATTTTAGTGACTGACCTGCCACCATGGAAATAAAGTTGGATATAACCCTTTCACCCCAAGAACGTTTTACTGTCATTTTCTTTGGTCACATTGAATCCATAGTGAACTTGCTGGGGGCTGAAACTCATTGGCAAGACACCATTTCCCCAACCACTGGGCATGTAAACATACTCATTTTTTTTTGTACTATAAAGCTGAAAAAAATTAACAATTTTAGAATACGTACCTTTTCTAAGTTAAATTCTTGTATACCCACATCTTTCTCAAGGATGTTAGTTTTGTTCTGAAAAGAAAAAAAATTCTTAAGATCACCTGTTACTATATCATTATAGTATCTCACCAACAGAGTAGTTATGTTTTAAAAAGCCTTGAAACTGGCCCAGATGCCAAAATACCAAACAACATAAGCATGCTGCACAAAAGCCAAATTAATATCTAGTGGAAGAAAAAAGAAAAAAAACGTTAAAGTCTCAAAGTTTAGAAAGGATTTATGATAAACCAAGAAAAAAAGATGGTGAGAGAGAGACCCCAACGTCTCTGTCTCACGCACTACATGTACGAAATTCTGTTTGGCGGGAGTCTAGAAAAGGTGTTTGGATGGGAATTTAGAGGGTGAAAAATATGTTTAAATAATTCTTTTCATCTTCCCATCCAGCTGTTAGAGTAATGGCTAACAAAACTCTCTTGAGTTGACGATTTCTTACAGGAACATTGGATTTGTAGAAATGATGGAATTTGGTCAATAATTCCCAAGAGGAAATGATACTACAAATGACAGTGCATTTGCAAATTATGTCTCTTTACATCAATATATCCCCATTGTGGTTCCCAACCCATAGAATTGACCAGAGGCTTGAGATTTTTAAGAAAACTATTGTCAAATCTGGCCAACAACAGCTGTCACTGCTCAGCGGCGGCACCCAAATCCAGACACAGGAAGTAGGCTGTAAAAGCTGGGCACCATCTCGCTCATGCAGCTGCTGCACCCGTGGGGGCATCCTGCAGCTCTTTCTCAGTAGGGGCATGAGCGAGGAGACAGAGCCCCATGCCTTCCTGCAGCTCGCTGAGAGGGGCCCCGCACTGCCCTCTACAGGTCTCCAGTTTCTCCGTCTTCAAGCCAAAGTTGTCTTTGGCTTCTCCTGTTTTCTCCCACCCTGTATTTTGGGTATGTGGGTAAGTCCCCACAAAAGTGTTCTGTCACTGTAAGGAGCCCTGCACTGAGCTCCTGGGGTCAGGAGGGAACAGTATGGGTAGGCAGCAGGGAGGTGTGGCAGGGCCCAGTGGGTAGGAAAGCTCCAGCAAGGCTTGTGTTACTAACTGAACCCCTGGCTGTGAATCCTCAGCCTCTGGCAGTCTCCACAGCACCGTGCATCTACTGTCACATGAACACTGACTCCTGACCAGCCTGCGCATTGAATATGACAAAAGAGGTTGCACTGATGCCGGGGTTCTTGTTCACGAAGCCGAGAATGAGCTTAGCAAACAGTCAAGGTAGGAGGGCAAGGTACAGGCTTTTAATTAGAAATAAAGTGATAGGACAGAGCTCCCGGCTCATGCCAGGAGGGGACAAGAGAGTCCAGTGTGGTGCTTTGTCTAGGGGTTTTATAGGCAGATTAGGATTTTTCGAGAACATGAAAAAAAGGTTTAGGGGTGTAGACCTGCCACGTGTGTCTGAACACCCCAAATTAACACAAGGAATCCCGTCCCCCCCACCCCACCTCTCTCCTCTCTCCGGAACACCTGCGTCCTGGTCTAGGAGCTTATCAAAAGGCAGCCTGCCCAGCCCCCAAGGTGGGCTGAGGTATTGTTTGTTTGCTGAAGTGTAAGTTAAGAATTCTGCTTCCCAAACTTCCTGGGTGTTAAAATGCAATCTTATCTTTAAGGTGGAATCTTCCCTGCCTTTTACTTTGTTTACAGCTGGGTCTGCATGCTACATTAGTTGCCCAGTTTGTCCTGGGCCTTTTAGCAAGCTAAAGTGAATCTTACAAGTGATTAGCATAATAGCAACATGGGCTACTCTTCTTTATCTGGGGAAAACCAACTGATCTTACTGAAGAATGACCCTAGAGCTTAATGTTTAACACAGAGTTTTGGTAGGGGGTTTCCTTGCATGTAGTTACATTGCTCTGACTGCAAATATTCTGCCTTGCATTTTCCAGATCTTTGTAAAATATAAATCACATCACCTTATGACCTTGCTAAAAATTCTTTAGCGGCTTCCCATGTACTTTAAACGAAATCCAAAGGCCTCCCCATTACCAACAGGACCAGCCATGTTGGGGCAGCCATCTGCTATGCTCCCTGGGTGCTGCCCCACTAGGCCCAGCAGGCCTCTCCGTGCCACAGGGCATTTGCAGAGCGGCTTCCTCACTGCCTGCAGCCCTCTCCTTGGCTCCCGTCACCAAGATCTTTACCAGTGCCTGCCTGACATCATCCCCTCAGAGACCTTCTGGCCACTCTATTAAAGGGCATGTCTGCCTATTACTCTCAGGACCCTATTTCTTTCCTTCAGAGTGTTTATAACACTTTTTAATTATATTATTAATGTACCTGTGGTCTGCCTGACTCCACCAGTGAACAGTATACTCCACAAGGGCAGAGGATTCCACCTCGTTCACTGCGGGATCTCCTGAGTCTAGCAAACAGTAAGCACCCCGGTATTTGTGGAATGAAAAAGTGATCTCTTATTTACTACTTCCTGAAAAAATACTTCTATAATCAGTGCTTTTCTCAGACAGGATCAGGAACTTCATTTGTAGGCTAGACATTTGGAATGTGTAAAATGTTATGTAAGTGGTGGCCAAGTTCAGAGATAAGCTCCTTAAAAGGGGTTCTGATCACCAGTCCAATGCAGGGAAGGTTCACCCACACCCAACAAGCAATGCTCCTGTACCATCTGGGTGTTCTGCAATTCAACTCAGCTCTATCAGAGATGGCATCAGACCCCACCGGTTAGGGGATCAGTCGCACTTTGGATGCCAACTGCAAGCCCAGATTGTTACCTGTACTTATGACTAACTACCTACAGACTGGAGGTTCCCACAACCCCCTCCTCGGGTTCAACTAATTTGCTAGAGTGGCTCACAGAATGGAGGAAACCTGTTTACTTACTAATCACCAGTTGATTACATATGGCTGTAATCAGGAACAGCCAGAACCCCAGGAAGGGGCACGGGGCTTGGCTACCTCCCCCTCCAAAGCACACCACTCTCCCAGCACCTTCATGTGTTCACCAACCCAAGAAGTTCTCCAAACCCTGTCCTTTTGGGGTTTTATGATGCTTTGTTATATATGCATGACTGATTACATCACTGGCTGCTGACAACTGATTCAACCTGCAGCTGCCCTCCCCTCCCCAAGAGGTCAGGGAGTGGGGCTCAAAGTTCCAACCCTCTCAACACAAGGCTGGTTTTCCCAGCAACAAGCCCCACTCAGCTCTTTCACTCACTTTATTAGCATAACAGAAGACACTTTTACCATTCCCAGCACTTAGGAAATTCCAAGCTCCTAAATTTCCAAATTTTAGGAGCTTTGTGCCAGAAACAGGGACAAAGGCCAAATATCTACTTTTTCTTATAAAGCACAATACTGCACCCACAAAAAGCTGTTTCAATACACAATGTAATTTAATCACAGTATTGATGGCACAACTCTAGGCTCTGGGAAAAGAAGGTCATTTCCCGGGTTCAGCCAAAACCAGATGAATGGCTGTCCAATCCCCTAGAACCTCTTCCAGACTCAAGTACTCTTCAAAGACAACCAGCAGATTCCACACAGGCTCATTATTGTTATTATGTATTTTTGCTATTCCATGTCTGTTTGAACTGTCTTGCGATGACTTGCAAACTTCAGAGAGCAGGATCCACAACTATACTTTATCATGTTACACAAACTCTTAGCACAGCATTGAGTATGGTAATTACTCCCAACTGCCTGGCAATTCTTTACCTGGCATTCCCTATGTGCCTGTGTGGCATTCCAGGATATGCCACAACTAGCTATATTCATTTGTGTTTATTTACATGTTGCAATGTCAACATTCTTAAGTCTTTTTATGGGTGTATGTGTTTTTATTGTGTTCATATCTGTCTCCTTAGCCAGACATATTTACATTTTCAAAGGGTAAGTTTTAAAAACGAAGAAAGGGCAGAAACCAGAGACAAGTAGATAATGTACCTAAGGTTGGGAAGTCCAAACTGTATTCTACAAAATAAGCTGAGGTTCCAGAGAATAGCCAACTACAGTCACAAAGGGATCATTTGGAGCAGGAGGAAAAATAATTCAATAGCTTGCTGCAGATACTCTATTACTAAGAGACAGAGAAGTGCAGACTCATTTAAGGCCAACTTTTTTTGTCCCTTCTATTAGAAAAAAAATCTTCCATTCCAGAAAGAAACACAGAGCGTATAAGAGGAAGCTGAAATCCAAGACATCTGAGGAAGCAAGGGAGGGTGCCTAGATGCTTCATGACAGTTCAGTTCTCCAAATGCAGAATTATACTGCAAAGCAGTACTTCCCAACTTTTTCACAACACGGCAAACACAGAAAATACCAGTATTTGTATTGTACCCTGGGGTAATACCAAGGGTTGTAAGCTTCCCCAGCAGGCCAGCCTGGGGGCTCAGGCTGCCCCAGGGCAAGGGAATCCATTCCTTGGTCTGCCTATAACAGTTGTCAGTGGCCTAGTAGTTGGTGCTGAGTTGGAAAACTGACCTAGAATCCTAAAATAAAGGTAGATATGATTACAGAATGCACTAATAATCTTTGAGGAAGAGATGCTGGTTAGCTTGACATGTGTTGCTACCTGAACTCTAGAAAACACTGCGCAGATGGTTTCTTAGGCCATACGGAAGAGGCAGCAAACACTGGGTCCTAGAATGTGTCTCACTCACGTTCACAAAGAACGGTGCAAGACTAACTACATTTGTAGAGGGTTGAATTGTGATCTCCAAAAAGGTGTGCCCATGTTCTAATCCCTGCAATCCGAGAATGCAACCTTAGCTGGGAAAAGAGTCTTTGTAGTGTAATTAAGTTAAGGACCTCATGATGAGATTCAGCCTAGATTTAAGTGACAGGTATCCTTCTAAAAGAAAGGCAGAGGGAGATCTGAAACCCAGGCACAGTGGAGAAGAGAGGCAGAGTATACAGTTATGCAGCTGCAAGCTAAGGACCCCAGGAGCCACCAGAAGCTGGGAGAAGCAAGAAAGGAACCCCCCCTTTCAGAGAGGAGTGCAGCTCAGCCAACACCATGACTTAGGACTTCTGGTCTCCAGGGCTGCAACAAAAATAGTTGCTGTACAGCAGCCTTAGGACACTAATACAATCCTCTTTTCCTTTATAGTAGATAAAAGTTTATAAGACATGGGAAGAAATAGAATAACTAGATTTTTGCGAGAATTTGACAAACTATCGTGGTATCTTTGTGAAAAAGTTTGGATGAGCTACACCTTTCTCATGGACTGAATTTTGAGTCAGACTTACAAATTTAGTCTGAAAGAGATTGTTGCTCAGTGAAGTCAAACTGCTTTTCCATCAGAATATAAGTTCCTTGAGAGAAAGTAGTCTTGTCTATTATGCTATATCCCAGGGTCTAGAACACTGGCTAGAAATAGTTTTGTTGAATGACAGTCTTTCAACAGGAAGGCTTATGAGCATAAATGGGTTAACCTAGCAGGCTTGAGTTTATAAAAACCTTGCACAGTCTCAAGAAAGCCTTATTTTTGTGACTGACCCTCGGCTGGCTCTTGGGAATGCAACAATTAGAATATTCTGCCTGGTAAGAGTGTTTTTGCACACCTGAGGCCTTGAGCCATGCTGTACTAGGTCTGCCCAGATAGCTTTTACTAACAATGTAATTTATGGTGAAAACCTGCTTTTTCTCTGGGGCTGTAGAACTTGAGTAACTAAAGTCAGTCAATAGGCCTACATAACTGACCCCCCAACAAACCTCTGGTCACTCAGACTGGGGAGCTTCCCTGGTTGGTAACACCTCTCACATGCTATCACATATCTTCACTGGAGAAACAGGCATATCACATGCAGCTTCACTGAGAGGGGACTCCTGGACACTTGCCCCTGGTCTCCTCCAAACTTGGCCCATGTACTTATGACTTTGCTGATTTTACTCTGTAGCCTTTTGCTAGACTAAATTTTAACTGTGACAAGACTCAACAGTCTTGGGTCCTGTGAATGCTTTCAGCAAATGCTTTGAGCCTGGGGTGGTCTTGGGGTTCCTGACACAGTCTATAAAGTCTAATATTCATTATCAGAGTTTTCACCATATAAATTAACAAATTCATTACCTTTGTGCTATTGTCTGGATCCAGCTTCTGTCGTCTTTTTTTATTTCCACTGTGAAATTCTATCACTTCTACTTGCTCTCTGTTGTTCTTCAAGGACGTGGGAGATACTGTAGTACTAGAGACTTCTGGTCCTGAGGGGGAGCCCAGGGGGGTCACAGCAGGAGCACACTGCAGCTCTTCTCTGAGCTCCCTGAAGAAGCGGGTAGCACTTTTCCTTGGGCATCTTACATGAGTACCAGGTAGGGGAGTGAGCTCTGCTGCCAAGCCCATTGGAGTCCCTGTATCTCTCTTCTTGCTTTCACTTTTCTTTCTAATCCTTTTCTTATCTGCTTCATCTTCTGTCTCTCCTGTTTGTTCAAGCACAAAATGGAAAAATAAGTATTTTTATCAAATCATCAAATCATGTAAACACACTTGTACATGCGCCACAGCTATCAACACCTAGAAATACACACACAAAGAGAAAACTATTTATCTTCAAATAAGATAGTATTTGCCCAATTTATAGAATCTGAAACGCACAGTCATCTTTTCCTGGGTATATTTATGTCTTTGACTCTTACTCATACAATTATGTGAATTGTCAACTTGGTCCTTACTAAAAGTGTCATCATGGCAACAGTCCCAGGGACTGGTAATCCCAGCTGGCTGGCGCTTTGTACTAAAAATGTCTGCCACTGTAGCTAGTGTTTCTTTTTAATACTTTCTAGGGTTACAGGTCAGTTTCAAGTTTGTTTTCCTTTTATGCTTCAAGATTGACTTAAGACAACCAGCTTAACTTGGAACAAGTTTATTTTCTATTAAATTCCCATATCTCCTCTTTGTTTCACCTGTTCTAACTCTGAGCAGTCATCTAAAGGTTCTGACAAGAACCCGAGCTCTCATTACAGTACAAATAGCACAGAGCACTCTGAATATCGGCTGATCACTTAAGTTTGCTTCTATTTTCTTAGTCTTTCATTCAAAAAAAAACACACTGAGTCAACTAAATTTTGGCATTAGGGATATAAAAAGGAGCAGTTACAGCCCATGCCTTCAGAGCTCCCAGCATAATTTCCAGCCTGTGTTGACATAAACTATACTTAGGATTTTGCAGAAATCATTTTCTCCAGATTTTAAACTTCTTAAGGTCAGAGATTAAGTCTTCTCCAACCTCCAATATTCCCAGCAGCACAGAGGTACAATGTCCACAGCGCAAGTCAACACAAGTGCAGGGTCTGGAGCTAGACACTCTGGGGCCTGGAACCCAGGCTCAGCAAACCACTAGTAGGGTGAACTTCAGCTCCTTTTTTAACCTCTAGTGCTTGTTTCTGCATTTGTAATAATGGGATTAATGACTATTTCATAGGGTTGTTGTGAAAGCTAAGAGTCAATACGTGAAAAGCAAGTAGTACATGGTAAATTATCAGTAATTTTTAGCTGTGATTTTTGCTGTTTAAGTGAACTTAAAATTGAACAATGGTTCCAAAATAAAATAATAGTTTTTACAACATCACAGTACAAATTCAAGACATTTGTTTCGTCCTGAAGGTCACTAATGCCTAACGATTATCTTTGGCGCCCGAACAAAGGATGTCACCTTCCCTGGGGGAAGTTTTTTGGAATGTGTGGAATTGTTTTCCTACTGAAGTGCCAGGAGGTAGTCAATCTTTGACCTTTTTTATTTTCCTTTTTCCCCATCAAAATTAAGGAGAGCACAGGTCGGCCAACTTAGAGGAAGAAAAGCGTGGAAAATATGATGTGAAAACGCTCTAAGTCCTTGGCAAGAGACGCAACGAAGGATGGGGCCCCAAGGTGACAAGGTCAGGAGGGCCTGGCAGTGGTGTCGGGGAAAGGAGGTACCCAGGGGTCCGGGAAAAAAGTGAGAAGATGGGCTATTTTGAGAGCCCAAGGTACAGTGTATATCATCCCGTTTGCGTTCTGAAAGCCTTGTTACTTCGAGCAATCAACGAGGTTGGCCCTCACACTCAGGAAAAGCTGGAAGGTTTGATTCCCCAAGAGTAACCCAACAGGGTCTGATCGTGGAGGCCGGAAAGCTGAGCGCGACGGAGGTGCTGTGTGCGGCACCCATTATCGGAACCCGGCGACAAGCGGAGAGGTGCTCGCCGTGCAAGAACCTTTAGCCTGAAGGCGGAGGCCGGTCCAGTTCCGGGCGTACAGTGGACCCTCGGCTCTTCAAGTCCTCTGTCCACGTGGGCTCTGTGGCCCCGCACTCACCAAAGTCGTAGAGGTTTCCAAGCAGAGCGTCCAGAAGTGCCTGAGAGCCGGGAGACACAGAGGTCCCGAGCTCAAGTTCTTGTGCCATGCGGAGACCGCCGCGAAGCGGCCCGCTTCCGGGATCCGCCGGCTGCGCGCGCGCTCCAGGTCCCCGCGCGGCTTCCGTCCAGGCTAAGATGGCGGCGCCCGGGGTCCCCGGGAGTGGCCGCACAGGGTGCCACCGCCCTAGACGAGGTGGGGCCGCAAAGCGTAGAAGAAACGCCCCCGCCAACACTACCACCACCACCGCGTAGCAAACAATCCAGACTCCGACCGGACGGCAGCTGCACTATGGCTTCTTCCACTTCATCCAACTCCTGCTTCTCCGTCAGCTCCACCAGTCCCGGCGCTGTTGGGGTCTTCTACGCGGTAGGCTCACAGGGGAACGAGGCCCGGGGCGGGGCCTCCAGAGACCCCTTTCCCCCGGTCCCGGCTTCCTGCCGGCGACCACCCTTGCCTCAAAAGAGTGGATCCCGAGACTCCGGCAGAGGGGTTAGGTGGTTGACTTGGTTTCCAAAGCAACGGTATATGGCCGAAAGTGTATATGCCTTTAGAAGATTCTGCTGGGGATGGCCCTCCGGCTTCCTTTCCCCTCGTTCTTCTCGTTTCCTCCGCCAGGCGCCGGGCCTTCAGTAAGCCCCTGACGAGGGGTGAGGGGTGAGAACTGGATCCCGCTCTCTCCAGCGAGGTCATGTGGGGGCTGTCTTGAGCAAACCTGCGGGCTTACCCGGCCTGAGGTGGCTGTGGTTCCCAACCTCGTCCTTTTGCTTCTGTGATATTAATTGGAGAAAAGGTATTTGGCTTGTCTGTGGGCATAGAGTTTTTAAGACTTTAAGTTTTTAATCTAGGACGATTTGGAACTTCTGGAATTTTGTATTGCATTTTTGTCTTTCATCTGCCGTTGCGCTTTTTCCACAAGTCGTTTGGAAGACAACTAATGCCAGCCAGCCTTTCTCCAGTTTCCCTTCCACCCCAACTCTCTCCCCCTCTCTCTATTTTACCCTTTTTTGCCAACAGAACGTTTTTGTGAAGAAATTATGAGGTGGAAGCTTTGTAGCTTTCAGCATTGCACAATCCTGGGCCTGATTTTTTTTTTTTTAGCCACTAAATTAATTTTTATCTACTTTAGGAGGAAATAGAAGAATGCATTTTAAAAGAATGTTATCTGTCTTGGCACTTAGTGTCAGTTTCTGACTTAAACATATTTGTGTAGGAATGTCATAACAGAACACAAAGAACACGACAAACAGAAGACCCCGCTAGGAAAGAGAGTACATATTGGGACACCAGTATTCTTTGGAACTTGGAGAAACCTCTGTTCTATCACTGTCCAGAGCTCTGGGCTTATAATTGCTGTTAACTGGCCGCTTCTCTTAGACTTGTCACTTTAATCCCTCTCCTCTGTGACCTTCTCACCCCGCAGTTCTGTGGTGGAAATATTAAAGCCTCATTTTCTAGCATGGCATGTAGGGAAGAGTGTTCCTGTGTAGGTCTGACTCACCTTTTCAGCCCTAAACTAGCTGGATAATTAATTGACTTCAATTTTCTACATGTGCATTAAAAGAATGGATTTTTTTGTTTCCCTGTTCATCAGTAGTTCTTTAACAAAAAGACTTTTGCCAATTTTTTCACATGAAAAACCAAGGCAATTGCATGTGAACTTTTTCTACATCTGCGCCTGAACAGCTTGCTTCTCTTGTGACAGCAGTCTACTTTCCTAATAACCTGAACTTTTTCTTCCTATTTCTTTTTCTTATTGTCTTTATTTCTTCAGCCACACTGTTACTGTGCAATACTCTATCTAATCTGAGAGTAGTGTTTTAGAATATTTAAGATACCGCTGGTTGTAGCAAACATTGCAGCAATGGTTACCTACAGTGTCCCAGTCATTAGTCTCAATAATAATAGGGAAGTTAAAGAACCAGCCCTTGCCTTTAAAGACTTCAAAGGAAGTCATGAAAGTAAACAAATGTTTACAAGTAAGCAACTGAAGCATGCACAGTATTTTGTGGGAGTAAAGAGTAGGGGTACGTGAGCTTTTGGGGACTCAGAGAAGGCTTTTAAGAGAAGGGGATACCTGAGCCGAGCTTTTGAGATGTGAATGGGAGGTGGGGGAGAGAAAGACTGCCCTAGGCATCAGTGTAAGAAAACCACTCCCTTCCACATTTAAGGAAACCAAGTAGTTAGGTGAAGGTTCAATAAAGGGGGCATGAGAAACGAAACTAAGGAGGTAGGCAGAGGATATTTTCTCAAGGAATTTTAGGTATCATGTTTACACACTCTTAAGGGTAAAATCTTAACTTTGTAGGGGACCATTTAAGGATGATCAGATTTGTATTTTGCAAGTCCCAGAAGATGACTAGGTTTCCGGCCTGGTTATTTGTGTGGATAATCTCTCACACTTAAATTGAGACTGCAGAAAGAAATCTGGGTGGGAAAGAATGTCATGCCATCAGCATGGAGCTCAGTTAGGACACTACTGCAGTAACCCAGAGAAGTGATGACAGCCTGAAGTAAGGCAGGGCCGGTGAGCCAGGGGAGAAGGGAGAGGGGTGAGCTTGTGTGATATTTAGGGCAGTTGAATGTGGTGGCGAGGAACAGGAGGCAGTCTGAAGTTGACTCCAGGTTTCTGTTGATTTGGCCACTGGGCGGATGATGATGCCTTTTGCTGATAGGAAATATGGGGAGGAGCAGGTTTAGTCAGACAGTATAATAGTAATTCCAGTTCGGGATGTGTTCAGCTTGGGATGCGAAGGCAAAATTAATGATTTTTAACTTGTGGTTTATCATATTAAAGGACCAGACACATCACAAGGTGTTTGGAATCAACCAAATAGAATTAGAAGGTGCTAGAGCAAAAGAGGAAGGTCTGGCCTAAGTATATGTAAATTTGGCAGCCATCATCAAGTGGGTTGTATCTGAAGGCATAGGTCTGACTGAAATCTTTCAGTGAAACAGAATGAAAAGACTGGGGAGGGGTAATCACTGGTGTACCCACAACCCAAGCTTTGGCTTCCTGTTAGCGTCTGAGTGAAAAGTCTGGACTCCTTACACTGTCCTTCAAGACCATGGAATCAGGCAGCTGCTGCCTCCCTGGATTTATTAATCTTGCTCACTGGGCTTCAGCTACACTGGCCTTCTGTTTCTCAGGCAGTGAGCTTGCTCTCCTCAGCGTGCTCACAGCCCCCTCTGTGTGGCATGCTCTGTTTACCAGAACTTTGCCTTCCTGCGTTTTTTAAATGAGGACCTAGCTCAAACACTGCCTCCTCAGAGAGGCCTTACCATTCAATCTAAAGTAGCTCTCCAGTCACTCTTTATCATTAGTTACTGGTTATTTTCTTTATATTCGCTTTCTGCTGTTATGCCACAATAGTCTCATACTGGCTCTCAAAGCTGCTTGTTAATTTTCATGAAGTGTGCAAGCCCACTGTTAAAGCACAGCCATTAGTAAAAATTAAAGATGAAGTTTTATAAATTTACAATTAAATACTGTTAAAAACAAAAGTAATAAAAACCCAGCACTTCCTAATAATTATACTAAATTTTTCTTTTATCTATGCTCTTGAGGTGATTAAATCTATCACACTGTAAAGTGGAAATCCTGTGTAACAGTGGCTGCTGTGCATGTTCAGTGAGCAGCTTGAAATCTGCTATGGTGGAAGTATATATACCATAGAAATTGGCAAATGCTATAAATCAGAGCTCTGCAGTAGTTAATTTACCAGCATGCTACTGGTGGCGTACCTAAGTGAGCTTAAGTTGTTTATTATTGTCTTTCGTTAACGGATGGTAAGCTCCCTCCATACACGTGCCTTGGCTGCCTTGTTCATGCTGATTCTCAGCCTGTAGAACAGTGCCTGGGACATTGTGGGCTCTCAGCAACTATCTGTTGAATGAATGAATCCTCCAGAGCAGTTGAGAAGGAGGTATGAGGAAAGGACTGTTTAGCTACCAATCAGGAGAGGCCTGTGATAAAGATTAAGATGGGGAAACAAACTGGGGGGGAAGTACTTCACCCGAATCTTCCTACTTGGCCTCCTCTTTGTATTGTGGTCCTGGGTGAGTACCTGTTAAGAATCTTTAATGATAGCAAATGATTCTCCAGTGTGTTATAGGGACGGCCAATTAATGAGTAACATTGGACCCTGGCTGCAGATGGAGATCATTTAGAGTACTTTTACAAAAAATTCTAATGCTTGGGTATGACTCACAAACCAAATTAATCAAGAATCTCTAGGAGGCCTTGGCATCAGCATATTTTTCAAATCCCCCAGCCCACCCCACCCTACCCTGTGATTTTAATGTACAGCCTGTATTAAAAACCACTGGATTAGGCCTTAGGTTGGGGCCAGACTTGGAGAAGCTTGAGCTTCAGCCTGCGAACACTGGGGGACCATCATCAACAGGGTTCAAGAAGTAGCTTCATGCACTCATTTTTCACTCTCCAAACAATGATGAGCTCCTACTAGGAGCTGAAAATACAAAAATACAGAACGACACATTACTTACCAGACAGGAATTTCACAGTCTTGAAAGGGAGATACCAAAGACAGGTTTAATGAAGTATTTTCAGTGCTGTCATGAAAATGTGTTGAGGGTTCAGCAAAGACTCAAAGGAGATGACCAGTTTAGTCTAAATTAAGGGGAGAGTCAGGAAATGGGACACAGCGAAGGTGGCCAGCAGCTGTGGTTGATGGCTTCTGTGTTTTCCATGAGTGAACAGTGGAGGATGTTACGGGATACATAACCTAGTAGATGTATGTAGTACCTTAGGCAAAGAAGTCCTAATGAGGAAGGCAGAGTAAGTCCATCTGGGAACTCAGGGAGAGTTCTCACAGAAGAGTGATGCCTAAGCAAGGCTCCCCTTGTAGGTATTTATTTATATATATATAATTTTAAAATATATTTCCATGTGGCATATATAAACATAAACTTAGAATTATATTATAAAAAATAAATATATATATATATATATATATATATATATTTTTTTCTCCCTGGCAGATTCTGATCCTTTTCTCTTCCCACCCCCAGGACCACTAAATGGGAAGACTCTTGAGATCCCTTTTTTTTAAATATAATTTATTTTGGTATCATTAATCTACAATTACATGTGCAATATTATGGTTATTAAACTACCCCTTCATCAGGTCCCCCCGACCAACCCCATTACAGTCACTATCCATCAGCGTAGTGAGATGCTATAGAATCACTACTTGTCTTCTCTGAGTTGTACAGCCCTCCCCGTGCCCCCCCAACATTACGTCTGCTAATCGTAATGCCCCTTTTTCCCTCTTATCCCTCCCTTCCCACCCATTTTCCCCAGTCCCTTTCCTTTGGTAACTATTAGTCCGTTCTTGGGTTCTGTGAGTCTGCTGCTGTTTTGTTCCTTCAGTATTTTTTCTTTGTTCTTATACTCCACATATGAGTGAAATCATTTGATACTTGTCTTTTTCGGCTTGGCTTATTTCACTGAGCATAATACCCTCTAGCTCCATCCATGTTGTTGCAAATGGTAGGATTTGTTTTCTTCTTATGGCTGAATAATATTCCTTGTGTATATGTACCACCTCTTCTTTATCCATTCATCTACTGATGGACACTTAGGTTGCTTCCATTTCTTGGCTATTGTAAATAGTGCTGCAATAAACATAGGGGTGCATCTGTCTTTTTCAAATTGGGCTTCTGCATTCTTAGGGTAAATTCCTAGGAGTGGAATTCCTGGGTCAAATGGTATTTCTATTTTGAGTTTTTTGAGGAACTCCATACTGCTTTCCACAATGGTTGAACTAATTTGCAGTCCCACCAGCAGTGTAGGAGGGTTCCCTTTTCTCCACATCCTCGCCAACATTTGCTGTTGTTTGTGTTTTGGATGTTGGCCATCCTCACTGGTGTGAGGTGATATCTCATTGTGGTTTTAATCTGCATTTCTCTGATGATTAGCCATGTGGAGCATCTTTTCATGTGCCTGTTGGCCATCTGAATTTCTTCTTTGGAGAAGTGTCTATTCATGTCCTCTGCCCATTTCTTAATTGGATTATTTGCTTTTGTTTGTTAAGGTGCGTGAGTTCTTTATATATTTTGGATGTCAACCCTTTATCAGATACATTATTTATGAATATATTCTCCCATACTGTAGGATGTCTTCTTGTTCTACTGATGGTGTCCTTTGCTGTACAGAAGCTTTTCAGCTTGATATAGTCCCACTTGTTCATTTTTGCTTTTGTTTTCCTTGCCCGAGGAGATATGTTCATGAAGAAGTCGCTCATGTTTATGTCCAAGAGATTTTTGCCTATGTTTTTTTCTAAGAGTTTTATGGTTTCATGACTTACATTCAAGTCTTTGATCCACCTTGAGTTTACCTTTGTGTGTGGGGCTAGACAGTAGTCCAGTTTCATTCTCTTACATGTAGCTGTCCAGTTTTTCCAACACCAGCTGCTGAAGAGGCTGTCATCTCCCATTGTATATCCAAGGCACTTTTATCAAATATTAATTGACTGTATATGTTTGGGTTAATGTTTGGATTTTCTATTCTGTTCCACTGGTCTGTGGGTCTGTTTTTGTGCCAATACCAAATTGTCTCGATTACTGTGGCTTTGTAGTAGAGCTTGAAGTCAGGGAGCGTAATTCCCCCTGTTTTTTATTCCTCCTTCTCAGGATTGCTTTGGCTATTCGGGGTCTTTTGTGGTTCCATATGAATTTTAGAATTATTTGTTCCAGTTCATTGAAGAAAGCTGTTGGTAGTTTGATAGGGATTGCATTGAATCTGTAGATTGCTTTAGGTAGTATAGCCATTTTGACAATATTCTTCCTAGCCAAGAGCATCGGATGCATTTCCATTTGTTAGTGTCCTCTTTAATTTCTCTTAGGAGTGTCTTGTAGTTTTCAGAGTACAGGTCTTTCACTTCCTTTGTTAGGTTTATTCCTAGGTATTTTATTCTTTTTGATGCAATTGTGACTGGAATTGTTTTTCTGATTTCTCTTTCTGTTAGTTGATCATTAGTGTATAGGAAAGCAACAGATTTCTGTGTGTTAATTTTGTATTCTGCAATGTTGCTGAATTCAGATATTAGTTCTAGTAGTTTTGGAATGGAGTCTTTAGGGTTTTTTATGTACAATATCATGTCATCTGCAAATAGTGACAATTTGACTTCTTCTTTACCAATCTGGATGCCTTGTATGTCTTTCTTTTGTCTGATTGCCGTGGCTAGGACCTCCAATACTATGTTGAATAACAGTGGAGAGAGTGGGCATCCCTGTCTTGTTCCTGATCTAGATGAAAAGCTTTCAGCTTCTCGCCGTTAAGTATGATGTTAGCTGTGGGTTTGTCATATATGGCCTTTATGTTGTTGAGGTACTTGCCGTCTATACCCATTTTGTTGAGAGTTTTAATCATGAATGGATGCTGAATTTTGTCAAATGCTTTTTCAGCATCTATGGAGATGATCGTGTGGTTTTTGTTCTTCTTTTTGTTGATGTGGTAGATGATGTTGATGGATTTTGGAATGTTGTACCATCCTTGCATCCCTGGGATGAATCCCACTTGATCATGGTGTATGATCGTCTTGATGTATTTTTGAATTTGGTTTGCTAATATTTTGTTGAGTATTTTTGCATCTACATTCATCAGGGATATTGGTCTGCAATTTTCTTTTTTGGTGAGGTCTTTGCCCGGTTTTGGTATTAGAGTGATGCTGGCTGCATAGAATGAGTTTGGAAGTATTCCCTCCTCTTCTATTTTTTGGAAAACTTTAAGGAGAATGGGTGTTATTTCTTCTATATATGTCTGGTAGAATTCAGAGGTGAATCCATCAGGTCCAGGGGTTTTGTTCCTGGGTAGTTTTTTGATTACCATTTCAATTTCGTTGCTTGTGATTGGTCTGTTTAGTTTTTCTGTTTCTTGCTTGGTCAGCCTTGGAAGGTTGTGTTTTTCTAAGAAGTTGTCCATTTCTTCTATGTTTTCCAGCTTGTTAGCATATAGATTCTCATAATATTCTCTTATAATTCTTTGTATTTCTGTGGGGTCCGTCGTAATTTTTCCTTTCTCATTTCTGATTCTGTTTGTGTGTAGATTCTTTTTCTCTTAATGAGTCTGGCTAGGGGTTTATCTATTTTGTTTATTTTTTCAAAGAACCAGCTCTTGGTTTCATTGATTTTTCTATTGTTTTATTCTTCTCAATTTTATTTATTTCTTCTCTAATCTTTATTATGTCCCTCCTTCTGGTGACTTTGGGCCTCATTTGTTCTTCTTTTTCCAATTTCAGTAATTGTGTCTTTAGACTATTCATTTGGGAATGTTCTTCCTTCTTTAAATAGGCCTGGATTGCAATATACTTTCCTCTTAGAACTGCCTTTGCTGCGTCCCACAGAAGTTGTGGCTTTGTGTTGTTGTTGTCATTAGTCTCCATATATTCTTTGATTTCTGTTTTGATTTGGTCGTTAACCCATTGATTAATTAGGAGAGTGTTGTTAAGTCTCCATGTATTTGTGAGCCTTTTTGATTTCTTTCTAAAATTTATTTCTAGTTTTATACCTTGGTGATCTGAGAAGTTGGTTGGTAGGATTTCAATATTTTTGAAATTACTGAGGTTCTTTTTGTGGCCTAGTATGTGGTCTATTCTGGAAAATGTTCCATGTGCACTTGAGAAGAATGTGTATCCTGTTGCTTTTGGGTGTAGAGTTCTGTAGATGTCTGTTAGGTCCATCTGTTCTAGTGTGTTGTTCAGTGCCTCTGTGTCTTTACTTATTTTCTGTCTGATTGATCTGTCCTTTGGGGTGAGTGGTGTGTTGAAGTCTCCTAAAATGAATGCATTGCTGTCTGTTTCCTCCTTTAATTCTGTTAGTATTTGTTTCACATATGCTCGCACTCCTGTGTTGGGTGCATATATATTTATAATGGTTGTATCTTCTTGTTGGACTGACCCCTTTATCATTATGTAATGTCCTTCTTTATGTCTTGCTACTTTCTTCGTTTTGAAGTCTATTTTGTCTGATACAAGTACTGCAACACCTGCTTTTTTCTCCTTGTTGTTTGCATGAAATATCTTTTTCCATTCCTTCACTTTTAGTCTGTGTATATCTTTGGGTTTGAGGTGAGTCTCTTGTAAGCAGCATATAGATGATGGGTCTTACTTTTTTATCCATTCTGTTACTCTGTGTCTTTTGATTGGTGCATTCAGTCCATTTACATTTAGGGTGATTATTGATAGATATGTACTTATTGCCATTGCTGGCTTTAGATTTGTGGTTAACAAAGGTTCAAGGGTTGCTTCTTTACTATCTAACAATCTAACTTAACTTTCTTGTTACTATTGTAAACACTGTCTGATGTTTCTTTATTTCTCTCCCTTCTTATTCTTCCTCCTCCATTCTTTTTATACTAGGTGTTTTATTCTTTGCCTTTAGTTAGTATTTGGATGGTCTGCTTTCTTTGCTAAGATTTTATGTTCTCTGGTGACATCTTTTTAGCCTTAGGAGTGCTTCCATCTAGAGCAGTCCATTAAGATGTCTTGTAGTGGTGTGTATGAGAGGCAAACTCTCTCAACTTTCATTTGTCTGGAAATTGTTTAATCCCTCCATCATATTTAAATGATAATCATGCTCGATACAATATTCGTGGTTGGAGGCCCTTCTGTTTCATTACGTTAAATATATCATGCCATTCTCTTCTGGCCTGTAAGGTTTCTGTTGAGAAGTCTGATGATAGTCTGATGGGTTTTCCTTTGTAGGTGATCTTTTTTCTCTCTCTAGCTGCCTTTAATACTCTGTCTTTATCTTTGATCTTTGCCATTTTCATTATTATGTGTCTTGGTGTTGTCTTCCTTGGGTCCCTTGTGCTGGGAGATCCGTAGGCTTCAGCAGCCTGCGAGACTATTTCCTTCCCCAGCGAGGGAAAGTTTTCAGCAATTATTTCTTCAAAGACACTTTCTATCCCTTTTTCTCTCTCTTCTTCCTCTGGTAGTCCTATAATGTGAATATTGTTCCGTTTGGATTGGTCACACAGTTCTCTTAATATTCTTTCATTCCTAGAAATTCTTTTATGTCTCTCTGCCTCATCTTCTCTGTATTCCTGTTCTCTGATTTCTATTCCATTAACAGTCTCTTGTATCTCATCCAGTCTGCTGTTAAGCCCATCAATCGCTTGCCTCATTTCTGCATTGTCTTTCCTCACTTCCCTCACTTCCTCCCTCAGCTCTTCCACATTTCTCTGTAGGTTCGTCAGCATGGTTATGACTTTCATTCTGAATTCTTTTTCAGGAAGACTGTGCATTTCCATCCCTTCAGGCTCCCTCTCTGTTGTTGTCTGGTTGATTTTGGTCTGAACCATATTCCTCTGTCTTTTCATGGCTATAGAAGTGGTCGCTGGTAGTTGCCACATGTGTCAGCTGGGCTCTTTAAGACTTTAAAAAGAGAAAAAAAAAAGAAAGAAAAAAAGAAAGAAAAGAAAAAAAACAAAACAAATCAAAACAAAAAAACGCCCACTGGGAGTAGATTCTGTGGGGATGCTGTAGGTGGCGCTGTTGCCCCACTTTCCGCAGCCGTGGCCGCGCTGCTCCACATGGTTCTTTATCGCTCTGGCTGGGGTGGGAACGAATGGGAGGCTGTTGATCTCAGTGAGAAGTGTAAGTACGGCCACGCTTCCCCAGTCGCCAGCTAAGGTGTCCGAAACTCCCCAGGACTCCCAGCCTGCTGGGCTGAGTGTGCCAGGGCGGTCCGGCTCCTCCGCTGGGCTCCTGTGTCTTTGAGACCGCTGAAGAAAGCGTGCGCTTTTTTTTTTTCCCTTCCCGGGAGCCGGCTGCAAGCACCCTGGTACGTTCCCGCGCAGATCCTGCCCCTCTTTCTCTCCAATCTCTGCTGCACTGCGGGAAGTGGGTCAGCGCTCCCCTGCAGATCACCGGTGCTGCCTACTTCGCGGGGTGTACTTCCACTCCCTCCCAGCTCTGAATCGTCTCCTCCCGCCGGTGCGCTGGGGTGGGTGAGTGCTCAGGTCCTGCCAGGTCGCGGCTCCGTATCTTACCCGCCTCTGGGGGTGCTGAGTCCTCTCGGGTGTCGCTGTGCGCTTTCCTGTGTATTCTGGTCTCTCTTTTAGGAATAGTTGTATTTGCTGAATTTTCGTAGATAAATATAGTGTTGGGAGGAGATTTCTGCCGCCCTGCTCACGCTGCCATCTTCCTGGAAGTCTGAGATCCCTTTTATCCCTAAAATTACATAATTTATATAATGATAGTTTGTTGCATTGTGTGAAATCTGAGTACATAGAACTGTATATTACTTTATTAATGAGAAATGTGAAATTTGAGAAGGTCTGCAGCCTTATAAGCAAGAGTATGTGATATGTTACGACTGCTGACCAGTGCAGCAGTTAGAAATATTTTTCCCTCATAGATTCTCTTATGTTTCATATACGTTGGCCTAGAAATGTTTATATTTGCAAATTTCATGTTTTATATGCTACCCTTTTATATTTAAACTCAAGTGCCTTTTGCTTCTATTTATACTCTCATTATGCCTAGTTGTGGTCTCAGTTTAACATTCTGTATTTTTTCTGTTACCTCAACATTTAATCATTCAGTTATTGACCAATTATGCTGTATTCCAAACACAGCTAGATGTTGGAAATACAAAGAGGACACGAACTGTCCTGCCTGCAAAATAAGTACATTTTAGTAGGAAGGCAGACAAATTACGATGTTATGGGATACATAACCTAGTAGATGTATGTAGTACCTTAGGCAAAGAAGTCCTAATGAGGAATGTGGAGTAAGTCCATCTGGGAACTCGGGGAAAGTTCTCACAGAAGAGTGATGCCTAAGCAAGAGTGACAAGAGGGACAGGTGAGCATTCCAGGCAGAGAGCTGAGCCTAGGGAAAGGCCCACAGGCGTACCAGTAAATAACTTGTGTTGGGGAAATGCAAGTCACTCACTGCAGAGTAGGCCAACAGTGGGCGAGTCCAGAAGGGAAGGGAAGGCCCGTAGAGGTTCTCTAATGACACCGAAAGTGGCGTAGGTCTTATTCCGAAGGAAGTGGGGAGTCACTGAAGTGTTTTAAGCAATGAACCATTTGGTCAAAATCACGTTTTGAAAAGAACACATGACGGCACGGAAGACTGATTCAAAAGCGACAAAGCAGGCAAGGAGAGCAGTGAGGAGGTTGTTGTGATGGGAATACATGCCAGTTGTGTGCCAGAGGAGACATGATACACTGTGAAAGGCCACGTTAAGAGGATTGGGTGGATGGGAAGTAAAGTGTGAGGCAGCTGGGGTCTGGAACAGTGCAGAAGGTTGTACATGGCACAGCAGGTGTTGGTGAAGATTTCAGGAAAATAATCAGGTTGCAGGAGTGTGCAGAGGATAAGCAGCTTCAGTTTGGGAACAGCCAAAGTGAAGTGTTTGCAACTAAATGTGCACATCAGGAGCTCAGAGATGGGAGAACTGAACAGGGCACAAGGTGCAGCAGCACATGTAGTTAGTGTTTTAAACCAGTTGGGTATGTGAGGGTCCTTAGCATAGCATATGGAGTGAAGAAAAAAGCAGGTTGAGATACTAATATATTAAGGGAAGTGGGGGAAAGTAAACATATGTGTAGTTTTGGGGGAGAAACTCCCCCCCCCCCACTGGATTAGAGGAATGAGGTGAATTTTCTGCTGTGACAAAGAGTCATGAATTAAAAAGCAGAGTAGGAAAATTTCACGGTGGTTGGAGGTAGGAAGGAAGGGAGCATTTGAAAATGGCATCATGCTGTGGAGAGGTCTAAGAGGATGACAGCTAGAAAGAGGCCAGGTTTTAACAATTAAATTAGAAAGAAATAATAATGTTTGTTACACTTTTTAAAATTATAGCAATGAATGAAAAATAGTCCAAATGTCCAACATTAAAAATAATGTGAAAGAGATTTAAATGACTTGGAGGAGTGTTTGCGACATTAAATAAAAAGAATCAGGTGGCAAATCAAAATGTGTGTGTGGCAGGGGAGGGAATATGTCTACATGCATAGAAAGAAGCATTCCCTAATATGATATCTGGATAATTGGATGACAGGCAATTTTAGTTTTCTTCTTTCTGCTTTACTGTATCTTCCAAATTCTTATAATGTACATCTTGTATAAATTCTTATATATCACTTTGGTAATTAGAAAAAATTATTTTAAGAAGTTAGGTAACATAAAGATGATTATGCAGGCACTAAAATGTTTTAAAACATTTTAATATAGGGAAATAGTCATAATTCAAAGGGCAAAATAAACCATTTGGTATGGTCCATGTTTTGAATAAAAAAATGAGTATTTCTGTAGCTGTGAATGAAGAAACATAGGAAGTGTTAAGAGTAGTTATTCCTCAGATTTAAAATTACGGGCAATTATATTTGCTTATATATCTACATGTTTCCAAATTTTCTGTAATTAACCATGGGTTTGTGGTTAGGAACAACATCTAGGTTCAAGTTTGGGTCCTGTCTCTGCCCTTTGCAAGCTGTGGGACCCTGGGTGATTTATTTCACTTGGTTTCTCCCTTGAGAAATGGGGTGATGATAACAACTGCTTCACGGGTTTGTTGTGAAGCTTGTTCTTTAATAGGTAAATGTCTTAGACTAGTGCCTGACGCTCAGTAAGCAGCTACATGTTAGCTGTAATTATTACTGTTACTATTTTATAATCAGAAAAACAAACTTTTTAAGAATAACTCATTAGAGTCATTGGTAGTCTGATAAATGGTTTCAGGGGCTGGCTGGATAGAAGCTAAATTGTAATGGGATCAAAGGAGGTAAGCAAGCAGTCAAAGGAAATACAGACTGTTCATTAGTAATGTATGGGGCACTCGAGTGAATTTTCCTTTTGTTTGCTTCCAGGTGGTTTGACATAATTTTGAGTTTCTAATTTATACTTTTAATTTTTTTAAAGCTAAATAGAAGAGTCAAAATAGATTTATCAGTGTAAGTGATGAAACCTTGTAAAGTTGATCAGATTACTTTAGATGTAATTAGTTTAGATCTTTGCTATCTTTGTTAACCTTCCCAAAATACTGGCTTTCCATAGATAACAATAAAAGCTTAGTAATAAAATACTATGATAATTCATGATCAGTTTATTGATGTTAATTATCATTTCTTTTTTTTCTTGGTTCATGATAATCTAACATCAGAATACTGTCTTGTTCATATGTCAGAATAAAAATTGTAGCAAAGTTGAAACCTCACCAATGTAGTCCTTAATCTGTCCTTTACAGTATGTGCATTACTTTTTTCATTTGCCTTATCCACAGAAGCAGCGGAAAAAGTGGGATGAGTTTGAAGATATTTTAGAGGAGAGGAGGCATGTCAGTGACTTGAAATTTGCAATGAAATGTTACACACCTCTTGTCTATAAGGGAATTACTCCTTGTAAGCCAAGTGATATTAAATGTAGTGTTCTCAATTCTGAAGAGGTTCACTATGTCATTAAACAGGTGAGTCATTCTTCAGCCATAGCCAGATTTGTTCACTGTCAACAAGTTCTATCTCTCCCTGACTCTGTGAATTTATTTTGCTATTTTTTATGTGTCTTTTGAGATTTCGCTATATTCAGCACATTGTCAAATATTTATCATACACATGTGTATTAGCCTCTTGGCTAGACATTGGGGGTCTAACAGTGACCAAGTTGAACAGAGTTCTTGATCTTTTAAGTCTGATAGGGAATGATGACAGTTATAAAATCAGTTACAATGAAATATGATATGAGACAGGCTAGTGGGAGTCCAGTATACAGGGGCACTAATTATAGGGGCAGCTCATTTTGTGTCAGGACTTAGAGAATTGTTTTTAATTGGGCCTGAAAGATGATGAAAGGTTTTCCAGGTGAAGTGGGTAAAGGAGAATATTCCTAGCAGAGCAAGTAGCTCTTTCCCTGTGGTTTTCAAACATCACTGCACATTAAAATTACTCATGGAGCCTTAAAAAATCCCTGTGCAGTGGATCTCAACCGTGTACCAATTAAAACAGAATCTTAGGAGGAGGGAGCCAGGCATCAGTAGTTTTTAAAGAAACCCAGTTGATTCCAAACTGTAGCAAAGTCTGAGAAAAATCAGTTTATTTTAAGGACTAGAGAACATGCATATTCACAGATCTGAAAGTAGGTCAGTATGAGGGCAAACAAGGGGTAATGGTAAAAATTAAGACTGGAGAGGCAGGCAGGGGCCACATCATCATGAAGGACTTTGTAAACCACATAGAGGAATTAGGTTTTTTCCTACATTGCAAAACCATTGAAAGGTTTCAAGGTGGAGTGGTATGCTTAATTAAGACCACTGTTTTATGTTTTAGAACCACCATTCTGCCAAAAATGGAAACAGAAAGTCTGTTTATGATGCTCTTGCAATAGTCCCTTTGTGGGAATCATAGTTGCCTGGACTGGTAAGTGGTTGTAGAAACAAAGAGATGGAGAGATTTAAGTAATTTGAGAGGTGGAGTAGACCTTATTTAATGACTATTTAGGTAAATGAAGTGAAGAAAAGGAAGAATCAAGGATGCTAAAGCCCTTCTCTGGGAAAGGGCACTTGGAAAAGGGACCTGGCTTGGGAGAGCAGCTGAGTTCTGTTTGGGCCATGTCCTTTGAAGATGTCAAGATAGAGGTACTCAGTAGGTACTTAGAGCATCCTCCGTGTAGTGTTGTCCAAGTGCTCCCATGCCTTTGAGATTTACTTATAGCGATCTTGCTTCTTTGACTTTTAATTGGAGTTTCATTGGCTTATAACCTCAGGAAATTTCTTTATCCCCGCTGTCTCAGTTCTTCTGATTTGGATGTAAGACCTGTGCTCCTAATCCTTTGCTCTGCTCTGTCATGGAGAGTTATTAGTCTTCTCTGATTGGGCCTATTTGATAAGTTAAGTCAAGGTTCCTCATCAGTTAGAAACTAAAGACACTGGTTCTCAGTACTGGCTGGCCCTTTGTCAGAATCACTGGGAGAACTTTTGCAAAAAGTTAACGATTACTATCTATTAGTATATAAACTCCATGAAAGCAAGAAATTTTTATCTCTTTTTCTCATTGCTGTATTCCCAGTACCTTGCACACAGTACACATTCAATAAATATTTCTTGAATTAATGAATGAAAAAAAATGCCTTGGTCCTATCCACAGAGATTCTGATTTAATTGGTTTGGAGTAGGATCCAGGCATTTCTCTTTTTTTTTTCTTCTTTTTTAGTTAAAGTTCCCCAAGTAATTCTAATGCACAGCCAGGTTAGGTGTGACTAATAAGGCAGTGTTTCTGAGCTGCTGATAAAAAAAAAATCACATGATCTAGGTAGATTATAATTGTTACAAATTCATGATTATGCAGCACAGTTGGGCCATTTGTAACTATTTATTTACCCAGTAACTATTTCCCCAGTGAACTCTCTCCCTTTCTCCAGAATGAGTTTCAGTTGTCCTCTTCTCCTTGAACCTCCATCTTGACCTTCTGTTTCTCTTCCCAGCTGACGTTTCTTCCTACTTCATGAAGAAAATGTAAACCATTATATGAAAACTCTCTCAGCTTCCTGTGGTGAAGCATCTAATACCCACCATTCTCTTCTTTCCCCTATTAAACAAGGAAGAGGGATCCCCTTCTCCTGTACGAATTTAAACCCAGCTCTACTCCTTTGCTCTGAATCTACTTCCCCCCTCCTCCTTAGGGACTTTGCTCTGTTATCTGTCCCCTCAAATGTCTTCAGCTTCTTCCTCTCAATTAGCTCTTTACCATCAGCATTTAACATGCTTCATTCTCTTCCAGCTCAAGTAGACCCCCTTTAACCACATTCCTTCTCTACTTATTACCTTCTCCCTTCGTTTCCCACATCTTCTGACTTTGTTGAAGTCAGCTGTCTTGTCCATTCTTGGTGCCCTACCTCCTCGGCCTTCACTTACTACTCAGCTCGCTGGGATCTGATTTCCAACCCACACTAAGAGCACTCTGGGACTGTGAGTGACCCCTTTCCTTCTGGCTAAGATGAGCCTCATTCAAATTCTTGGTAGCCTTCGGCACACACTCTCTCCCTTTCTTTCCATGACACCACGCTCTCCCTTATTGACTCAAATCTTTCTGATCCTTCCTCAGTTGTCCTTATGGGCTTCTTTTCCTTTGCCTGTCTCTGTCAGTGCCGCTGTTCCTCAGGATTTTGTACCAGCCCCTTCTCATTCTGCCCACTCACTGGGTAGTTTTATTTGTTGCCAGAATTTTAAATACCTTCCTTATGCTGATTTCTCCCTATGACAATAATAATAATAACATAATATTACAAATAATAATAGGTAATAATATGCTAAATAGCATAGATAATTAGTATCTATTGCTTCAGCCCAGAACTCTTTTGCCTTTCATTAATATATATGTTTACTGGAATATCCACTGGGAAATTCCCAAAACACCTCAAATTCAAGATGTCTAAATCGTTCTTTGACCTTATCACCCCAGGCCCTGAAACATTCCCCTCCCCACCCAGTTTTTCCTGTGTCCAGGAATGGCTGCTCCCTGTGCTAATGGCTCAACCCAAAAGTCAGGATACCACCTTCAACTTCTTGCTTTCCTTTCATGTGCTGTCAGTTGAGAGCTGCCGATTTGCTCTCCTAAATAGTTTTTCTTGGCCATATTTTTCTATCTCTGCTGCCTCTTCTCTAACCCAGGCTGCCTCTGTCTCACTGAATGCATTAGCCAGCATCAAGGGAATTTTAGCCAAGGGAGGATGTGATAACTTTGGCATTTAAGAGACTGCTCAGGTTTGTAACGTGGAGACTACACAGAAGAGTGACAAGAATGGGGACAAAGAGTTACAAGTCTATTGCTCATCTTTTAAGCCTTTTCTTAGATTTTCAGGAAGAGAGATCTAGAGGGACAGACATGCTATTGGGCAAATGAGAAGCTCACTTGCACAGAATAAGAGGTCAGGTCATCCTCTGCCTCTCTGCTCTCCTGCAGTCTTGGGCAAGGCATTCCTTCTTAACAAACCAACCTGTTCACCTGTAGTCTTCATCTGGCCGAATCCTTCAGATCCCCAGGGTCTTGTGTTTCCTACTCTTCAGCCTCCTCACTGGCTCAAGCCAGCATAAGCATTTCCCATCTGGAGGAAGGTCCTTTCTGGCCATGCATTCATTCTTTTTATTGCCCTGTTTCTCTTTCCCTTCTCATCCCAAGTCCTCCAGAGTGCAGGCTGTCCTCCTCCCCCTTCACATCCCAGTTTCAACAGATGCTGGAAATCACCCAAGGAAGGTTACTGTGTGTCTCCGAGTGACCCAAGCCAGGGTAACCTGTTAGTCTTCAGTGTATCTTTTTGCTGTGTCTGTTATTGTTGGCACTAACTATAACATTTGTTTGGACCTCTTCTCTCTCTGGCCTGAATTATTTTGATCATTTCCAAATATGGTCCTTTAGATTTATTCCTGAAACCCATTCTTTCCCCAAGCCCTGAACCCCTTTGTTTCCCTTTCATCCAGTTCTTCCCTTCTGTCCTCTCTTCCTGTCTGGCCTTTGTTAAAATTATCTGACTAGCTATTTCACAAACTTGCCTTATTCTCCTGAGCGTCCAGCTTGTCCAGAAAAAAGCAGCCCAGGATCTGTGCCAGCACGACTTCCCTGCTCATACCCAGGGACTGGGCTGCTCCTGGGAGGATGGGCAGAGTTGTGCAGATCAGTGCTCTGCAAACTCAGTGCCTTTCCTGGTGCTGCTTCCCTTTCCCTTCCCTCGGCTCTGCCAAACCTTTGTGCTGCCCCAAGCTCTGAGGGGGCCCTACCCCTCTTGCCACTAGCAAGCAATCATAGTTGCTTTTGGGATAAGAAAAAGTATGAGGAGTGATCTTCAAATTCCAGGTCCTTATCTTCAAATATATCTATACTACACCCATTCCCTATGTGCTTTTTAGTCTAGGCTCAGACAGAAGGCCTCTGCTGACCACATGTCTGTGTCTTGATGCCATCCATCCCTTTGAGCCTCTTTGGACCTTCTGGTAGGCATTCTCTCCCTTTTCTCTATTTTTAGCCTTTCTTTCTCAGTTGACTTCCCTTTAGTCTTTAAGCAAGTTCAAAGCCATTGAACCACTAAAAATGATTAAAAGGGTAAATTTTATGTATATTTTATCAAATTTTAAAAATGAGATGATGATAGAAAAACAAAAAACAGGTCTAACTTTTTGCTTTAACTGTTATCCTCCCTCTCCTCCTTCACACTTGTTAGTTGTTCATCCAATGGCCACTGTCTTTGCTTCCCCACTTCCTGTTCATTTAGTCTTCAGACAGTTTATATTCAGTATGGGTCCTCTTCTGACCATGTTATAGAACCCTCCTTGCTACATCACTGTTTCAGATAACTTCTGAGTAAAGTAAAGGAATACAGATTAAGAGGAACAGTTTATCCTAGTCCCACACTCTTGGCCTATTGAAGTGAGCCCTCAAAAGGTAAGATAAGGAACTAGGTGGGGAGTGATTATACAACATCTGTGAAGGTAAAATGCCACTGAATTGTTTACTTTAAAATGGCTAATATTATGTTAATTTCACCTCCCATTTTTACAAAAAGAGAAGACACCTCTTTACTGCATATAATTGGAGAAGGCCAGACTCCAACATCACCCTCTGATCTGTCCCTCAGCCTTTGGGAAGGATAAATACTATTTATCGTACAGACTTCACTCTTTTTCCAAGTGCTTGTTCAAGGGAGAATTAAAAGGATCAGATTAGGCTTCCTTGAGAACAGAACTGTGACTTGTTCATCTCAGGCCCTCAGTAGTCCTAGCATACAGCCAACATTTTGTTCTCTTTACAAAAAGATGTGGTACACCAGATGAGTAAAGAGAGTTCCATTGTGAGATCACTGGTTTCACTAATTATCCTTTGATACTTTGGAGATTTTTGTACCAGTGTCCTATATATCTGATAGAGTCTGAGTGGTTACTTTAGTGTACTCTTGTATTTTCACCTTGTATATTACCTGGTAATAGCACTGAGCAAGTTTTTGCAACACTGCAACAGTCCACTGAAAGAAAACACTAAATACATATTCTGGGACACTAGATCATGGGCAAACAACTTAGTTTAGAGCATTTGGATGTAAGCTTATTAACAAATCAAATGGAAAGGTGTGATGTTTTCTTTAGTTTAAAATGCTATCCTAGAAAGCCAATTCTCTTTGAATTTCTAGTCTTTAAATTTCCTAAATAGAATCACTTACCTACTTCTGTCATGTTGGGAAATAACTTATGTCAATTTAAATTAAAACTTACCATTTTTGAATTATATAATATTGGGCCATTTGGAACTAATCCTACTGGTTTGAGTAAAAAGCGTTTGGCTTCTTTTATTTTCAGACACGTATCCCCACTTTCCTTTTTTCTTTTAGCTTTCCAAGGAATCCTTTCAATCTGTTGATGTCCTCCGAGAGGAAGCTTGTGAGATTTTGGATGAAATGAGCCACAAACTGCATCTGGGAGCCATCCGGTTTTTTGCCTTTGCCCTGAGCAAAATATTTAAACAAATTTTCTCAAAAGTGTGTGTAAATGAAGAAGGTATTCAGAAAGTGAGTACTGCTTGTTAAAAATATAACCTCTTCTTCAACCCCTCACAATTTAGCCAACTCAGAGACATCTCACTGCACAAATAAGCAGGCCCCAGACATCAGGCATCCCGGCTGGGCAGAAGGTGCTCTGCCCCTCCAGCGGGTGGTGTTTTCCCTTTTACCTTCAGACCTACAGACTTAGACTAACTTACTTAGAGCA
>JAVSCE010012711.1:0-188549 GCA_032199065.1 Smutsia gigantea
AGATGTCTGTTAGGTCCATCTGTTCTAGTGTATTGTTCAGTGCCTCTGTGTCTTTACTTATTTTCTGTCTGGTTGATCTGTCCTCTGGAGTGAGTGGTGTGTTGAAGTCTCCTAAGATGAATGCATTGCTGTCTATTTCCTCCTTTAATTCTGTTAGTATTTGTCTCACATATGCTGGCGCTCCTGTGTTGGGTGCATATATATTATAATGGTTATATCTTCTTGTTGGACTGACCCCTTTATCATTATGTAATGTCCTTCTTTATCTTTTGCTACTTTCTTCGTTTTGAAGTCTATTTGTCTGATACAAGTACTGCAACACCTGCTTTTTTCTCTTTGTTGTTTGCATGAAATATCTTTTTCCATCCCTTCACTTTTAGTCTGTGTATATCTTTGGATTTGAGGTGAGTTTCTTGTAGGCAGCATATAGATGGGTCTTGCTTTTTTATCCATTCTGTTACTCTGTGTCTTTTGATTGGTGCATTCAGTCCATTTACATTTAGGGTGATTATTGATAGGTATGTACTTATTGCCATTGCTGGCTTTAGATTCGTGGTTACCAAGGGTTCAAGGGTTGCTTCTTTACTATATAACAATCTAACTTAACTTTCTTGTTAAGTTATTGTAAACACAGTCTGATGTTTCTTTATTTCTCTCCCTTCTTATTCCTCCTCCTCCATTCTTTCTATAATAGGTGTTTTATTCTTTGCCTTTAGTTGGTATTTGGATGGTCTGCTTTCTTTGCTATGATTTTTTTTCCCTCTGGTGACATCTTTTTAGCCTTAGGTGTGCTTCCATCTAGAGCAGTCCATTTAAGATATCCTGTAGTGGTGGTTTATGAGACGCAAATTCTCTTAACTTTCGTTTATCTGGAAATTGTTTAATCCCTCCATCATATTTAAATGATAATCGTGCTGGATACAATATTCTTGGTTCGAGGCCCTTCTGTTTCATAACGTTAAATATATCATGCCATTCTCTTCTGGCCTGTAAGGTTTCTGTTGAGAAGTCTGATGATAGTCTGATGGGTTTTCCTTTGTAGGTGATCTTTTTTCTCTCTCTAGCTGCCTTTAATACCCTGTCTTTATCTTTGATCTTTGCCATCTTAATTATTATGTGTCTTGGTGTTGTCTTCCTTGGGTCCCTTGTGTTGGGAGATCTATGAGCTTCTGTGGACTGCGAGACTACTTCCTTCCCCAGCGAGGGAAAGTTTTCAGCAATTATTTCTTCAAAGACACTTTCTATCCCTTTTTCTCTCTCTTCTTCCTCTGGTACTCCTATAATGCGAATATTGTTCCGTTTGGATTGGTCACACAGTTCTCTTAATATTCTTTCATTCCTAGAAATCCTTTTATCTCTCTCTGCCTCAGCTGCTCTGTACTCCTGTTCTCTGTTTTCTATTCCATTAACAGTCTCTCGCATCTCATCCATTCTGCTGTTAAGCCCGTCGATCGCTTGTCTGATTTCTGTATTGTCTTTCCTCAGTTCCCTCACTTCCTCCCTCAGCTCTTGCACATTTCTCTGTAGGTCCATCAGCATGGTTATGACTTTTATTCTAAATTCTTTTTCAGGGAGGCTGTGCATTTCCATCCCTTCAGACTCCCTCTCTGGGGTTGTCTGGTTGATTTTGGTCTGAACCATATTCCTCTGTCTTTTCATGGCTGTATAATTTGGTCACTGATAGTTGCCACGTATGTCAGCTGGGCTCTTTAAGACTTTAAAAAGAGAAGAAAAAAATAAAGAGAAAAAAAAAGAGAAAAAAAGAGAAAAAAAGAAAAAAGAAAGAAAGAAAAAAGGAAAAAAAGAAAGAAAAGAAAAAACAAAAACAAAAACAAAAAATGCAAAAAAAATGCCCACTGGACGTAGATTCTGTGGGAATGCTCTAGGTGGCGCTATTGCCCCACTATTCCACAGCTGTGACTGTGCCGCTCCGCAGGGCCCTTTATCGCTCTGGCAGGGGTGGGAACGAATAGGAGGCTGTTGGTCTCAGTGAGAAGTGTTAAGTATGGCTACGCTTCCTCAGTCGCCAGCTAAGGCGTCTGAAACTCCCCAGGACTCCCAGCCTGCTGGGCTGGGTGTGCTGGGGCGATCCGGCTCCTCCGCTGGGCTCCTGTCTCTTTAAGACCGCTGAGGAAAGCGCGCACTTTTTTTTTTCCTTCCCGGAGCCGGTTGCAAGCACCCTGGTGTGTTCGCCGCTCAGATCCTGCCCCTCTGTCTCTCCAATCTCCGCTGCACGGCACAATGTGGGTCAGCGCTCCCCGCGCAGATCACTGGGGCTGGCTACTTCACGGGGTGCACTTCCACTCCCTCCCGGCTCTGAATCCTCTCCTCCCGCCGGTGCGCTGGGGTGGGGGAGGGCTCGGGTCCCGCCGGGTCGCGGCTCCGTATCTTACCCGCGTCTTGGGGTGCCGAGTGCTCTCGGGGGTAGCTGCACGCTGTGCGCTTTCCTGTGTATTCTCGTCTCTCTTTTAGGAATAGATGTATTTTCTGTGTTTTCGTTGATAAATATAGTGTTGGGAGGAGATTTCTGCCGCCCTGCTCACACCGCCATCTTCCCGGAAGTCTATTGGATTGTTTCTTAAGCCAAATAAATACTCATGATTAATTTTCTTAGCATCACAATAATTGAATTAGTTGAGTCTAGGTTTTGAATCCTTCTTTTCCTGTGACTAACTTGTTGTTTTGCTATTTAAGCAACAATACTACTAGCAAAGCTAAACAATATATTTAGAATTGAGTTGGAATGTCCACTTAATTTCTAATGATTCTCCCTTACTTTGCGTTTTCTTCATTCTTCAATTGTATTTTGTTGTTGTGTGGTTTAAAATATAACCTTCCAGTTTCTCTTTTAGATAGTCTAGCCATTTTTTTTGATCCGACACAGAGTAATGAGGGAACTATGTAAGTAATCTTTGTCCTGCTCTGTCGTCTTTCTTGGTAACCTTCACTAAGCGAAGTGACCCTCATTCCTCACCGGACCTGCTCAGCAGTCAGGGGAAACCCCCTTTGACTCATCATCTTCCTCCTTTTCTTGACAGTCACTGAGAAAACCCGAGCTTTCAGCCCCAGCTGTACTATTAGCTAGCTGTCTGACCTAGAACAGGGGATTTTTACCTTTCTAGGTGTTCATTTTCTGATTTTGAAATAAGGGAATTGAACTAAAAGCTTTCCAAGGACTCTTTTAGGTCTACTGTCACATAATGTTCTCACAGTAGAACACAAACTCCATGTACACAGGGCTTTGTTGGTCATGTGCATTGCTGCAGCCTCAGGGCTTAGAACAGTGTTTTCTGAACGAAACGAATAGTCTCTCACTCCATGTTTAGGGAGGGCACATTCAATAAACAGGAGAAATCGGACCGTTTCCTCCTCAGGGAAGGCCTTGCTCACCAAGGAACAGTGCAGTCCAGGGAAGAGCCCTTCACTTTCAAAGTTCAGTGACCTGACTTAATCAATTCCCTGGAAGGTGACCAGGATTAGAAGAATGACACAAATCAAATTTCACAGTTTTGACTGGTAAACTACAATTATAAACTCATAACTCACAATAAAGTATTTCTATGTACACACTGGGATTTGTATGCTTTGTGATGAATCAATTCCAGGAATGAGCCCAGAGCACCCCAATCACCCCAAGATGGGCAATGGCCAACAAGCCTGGGTCGAATCCAGAGCTGTGTATTTATGGGGCATTTTTCAAAGTCAACCACTTCCTTCTATTTAAAAATCTACCTCCAGGGCTGCTCATTCAGTTACCCAATTAGATTACAGTCAGCCAACTAGAGTCTGTCACCCATGTGGAGTGTTTATACGCCTTACTCTGAAATGCTCACAGAGAGCTGTTTCTCTGAAAATGGATTTCTCCAATGGATAAGATAACTGCAAAAATTACTTGAACTAAAACACTTGAGCGGATGTATTTATGGAGAAAAGTGTATACTGTACTTTGAACTTATACCTACAGATACTTAAACTAATTTCAAACAACCACATTTTGTAATCCTTTGTTCATTAAAAATGACAGAATGTGGTTATAGTAAGCACAATCAACAAGTATGAGCTGTCTCCTAATTAATTATATTATTAAACGGTTAAAAGCATCAAGTACTGAGATGGTAGTATTTCTAATAAATTGGTCACTGGTGTAGGAATTTCCAATAATAAATGTACAGATTTATAAGATACTTATCCATGTTTTATACATTTCTCCTTATAGCAGTGTTTGGAATTTGAAAGTGTTATGTATAGGCTATAGCTGAAATTTTAATATGAGTCCGAGCTACTAGATAAGGAAGATCACGGGATATCTCAGACTAGATATTATTTAGAAGGTGAAAGATAATTTATCCACTATTTCCTTCTGTACTACACTGCAATTCCAGTTATTAGATAATGTGCTTGATTCTTTAAAAGGTTAATGTTTCAAATCTAAGAATATTTTCTTAGCTTCAGTTTCTTGGAAAGACTTTGATAAGTCATTAATTTTGCTATATCAACACAAAAACCCAAATAAGAAAAAATATAACTAGGATTAAAAAGGTATATCCTTGTCAAAGTCTACCTTTAATCAGTATTTGAAATAAAATCTGATTACATTTGTTTTAATTTCAATAATATCTAATGGCAATGCCAAGCGCTAAAGGGGTTAAAATTATTTAAATGGTGGTAGCATACACCAACATACGCAAATAAAAAAATGAGATTTTCACCTACCCCCAAACTAAATAGGATCGATTTAAAGTAGGAACATATTTTGAAATAATTTAATTCTCCGGACCAATTTTTATTACTAGGAAATGAATTCCAACTAAAAGTCTTCCTGTTTTCTAAATATCCAACAGTAACTAAATGACATCTTATGGAATATGAGTGAGATCCGAGCAAGACCAAAGAAAATGTAGTTTATTAATGCCATACATGACTCACATTTAGATTCCCAAGTGCTGTAAAGTGTTCCTCTCTAGTTAGGCCTGATGCATTAAGACTCAATAGCCTAAAGACTTCAGCAAAAGACCTTAGCACAGAAAGAGCAAGACCAGGTTTTCCTTTTCCCCAAACACCAGCCCACAGGGACCCTGCCTCCCTCAGCTCTCCAGGAGACCACACTTAGGCACCTATTCAGATTCTAACTCCTACTGCTTATAATGTCTGATGAATTATGTGACCATTGGTATATTTACTTGTAACTATACTTTCTCAGGGTAACAATATCAAATATATGAAATTTACCCCTTTAGCACAAACATTCGGAAAGAATATGAGAAAAAAGGCAGAACAGTTCCATGATGAATGATAAGAGGAACAGTTCATAAGAATGCAAGAAGGGAAATGTTATTATATGCAATTAGTTCATTTAAGCAGTTAAGTTATTCTAATGTGCTTTTTAGAAACATAAGTATATTGTTCTTCATCTTGACCTAAAGCCAAATGACTTGGAAAAGAGACTACAGTTGATAAAAAATAAATATAAAATTACTTCTCTCCCAGCAATGAGAAATGATTAAATCACTTAACACTGTAATGGTCTCTAGAGTTATTATTTATTTCCTACTCTCTTTAGGTTTATTTTCTTTTCTACCATATTCAAGACATCTTTCACCATGTTCTTATTAATATAATTGGCCCTTTTAGTAGAAAGCTAAAACCATTTTTTTAAAGTTTTAAATTATTTTAATTTTGATTACTTCAGGCTCTGTGTTTGCTGTTGATATTTACTTAAAATTTAAAATCATTAATAAAACATTTTGAAAGCAATGCTTGTGGAGTATATTTTTCTCCATTAACATGTCCAAATCATGTCATTCTCTTCATTTTCTTTAAAGATACATGACAACAGTCAAAAGGAAGAACTGCAGTTTCTTTAAATCCTTAACCAGTAAGGGCTACCAGAGGTCCCAGCCACTACCTCTTTCAGTAAAAAAGGCTATTTGTAAATGCAGGAGTCGTGGCCTCCTAGCTTCTCTCATAGGAGAGGATTAATGAAATGGGTTTACTCCAATCCAAAATTTCTAAGATGGGAGGCTAGAAAAGAGAAGCCAATTTATCTTATCATCAAATACATTACTTTTTTAGACTGCCAAAGACAACTCAGAGTTTTAAAAAAATTCAGCAAATGTCAGTTTAACTCCTACTCTATGCCAGGATCCTTTCTGGGAAACATGGTATTTAGTTTGTTAATATTAACACGCAAGTGGCAGGCACTGTAAAGGCAGAAGGAAATGGAAATTAAAACATTATGGTACTGTTGCACGAAGAGACAAATGGATTATTGTGACAGAATAGAGTCCATAAATGGACCCATATATGGATAAATACTCAATAATTGATAATGACAGTAAAAAACTCAGCGAGAAGGGGATAGTTATGCCGGGAGCCAACCTACTCCGCCTGCCTGATGGCACAGCATGGGAGGCCGATGGATGGATGCCGCACAGCGAGCCTCTGAAGGGGAAGCTACTGATATCTCTTCCGTTGGTTAATCTGACCACTTCCCCAGTCTCAACAGCCCTCACTATTCAGAAAAAGCCCCTAGAGAAAAGGCTGTTAGGAGCCATAGAGCACTCATAAAACTCAACCTGTGACCCTGCACATTTCCCTCAGGCCGGTGGGTTATTATCCCTGGTTTGGGAAATAGAAGAAAGTTCAGGTGATTTCAGGGTACAACTCCTTGGCCAATTTGGCCCCCAGGAAAAACTAGGGGTGACTAACATGAATGTGGGTCAGGAAAGCAGGTGGAAAAATCTTGGTAGAGTTCCCTTATGAATCATTACTATAGAAATTACAGTAAGCATTGTTATACTCAAAATCAACAGAATGAGCATTGCTTATTCTACTGTAAATAGTTTCAGGATATTATTGGAAGGAAAAAACATGCCCCCACAGCAAGCCTAAATGAGAGTCCAGTTAAACAAGTTTCAAGACACATTCAGAAAGCATTGTAAGTGCCTTGTTGAAATTTAACCTGAGACTGGGATCTAAAGGTATGAGAGCAACAGAAAAATCTTGAAGAAGAAAACATGGTGACCTTTCATGGTTGGGAAAGCAGGGGAACACTCTGAGAAGTAGATTATGCCACAAATCACCGAATGACACATTCTCTTATGATGATTTTTTGTAACCAATCCCCTATATATTGCTTGAGGTTTCTGCCAATCAACAGGCCAGACCAGCTTAGCATCTTTGCTAGTGTCTGTGTCCTCCCTCATTCATCAATTTCACCGATGCCGTTCCTCCTTCAGGGACTCCTGGATTCGCCAGAGCTGGTCTCTGGCATAGTCATGTACTGATTTTTTTCTCAATCAAGAGAGAAAAATTCAGTTGAATCTCTATTTTATGCCATTTGCAAAAAATAAATCCCTATGGATTAAAGATATAAAGGTAAAAGTCAAACTTTTAAATGCATAAGGAAAATAGGAAACCATGTGTATAACTTGGGCTAGAAAGGCTTTTAAAAACAACATATAAAACACAGAAACCATAAAGAAAAAGTCCTTAATTTTAATGACACAAAAGTTTAAGGTTTTAAAAATTAGAAGACCAAGCTACAGATTGGGAAAACATATTGTCAACCAATATAATAGAGAAGAAATTAATATCCAGAATAGATAAGCTACAGATGAGAATAAGTTTTTCCATCTTTATAATGGGAAAAAGATTATTTCCCACAACAGATGCAGAGCTCACACAAATCAATTTTAAAATTATAGAAAAATTAAAAATACCTCAAAGTTTGGTACTACTATATGTTGGGTTAATGGGATATTGACATTGTCATACACTCCAGGTAGGATGACAAATTGGCACAGAGCTCTTAGAGAATAATTTTTCAGTACCATTAGAAGTTAAAATGTAACTACCCTATTACCCAGCAATTCTACCCTTTAATATCTTCCCTGAAGAAATACTTGTGTGCAGAAGGCATATACAGTGACATTCCTTGTGACACTGAAAATGGAAAACAACTTAAATTCCCATCAACAAAAGAATGATTATGTGAAGCCACACGGTGCAGTTCTTCAAAAGAATAAGATATACCAATATTTAAACAAAGTGGAAAGGTCTCCAAGGTGTACTATAAGGTAAAAATGCAAGTTACAGATCAACACCCACATTACAGCACCATTTACCTCATAAACTAGTAACACAAAATTATATGTTATTTACATATACATATACGTAATAAATATATAGAAAGCAAAACTAATAATAGCAAATGGAACTATTGTTTTATCTGAATTCTTGAATATATAGGAGAATGCATTTATTTAATATTTCTAAAATAAAATGCATAATTTTAAAGAACACAATGATTATAAACACAGGACTTTGAAAATGGTATATTACTATGAAGCAGGGCCATCTTGAAAATTCCACTGAATGAGATAAAAACTACTTCTACTCAAATGTGGCTTTTATTGTGTCAGTAGTTAGAATTTTTTTTACTATTAATACTATTTAGGGGATATTTCAACAGCTAATTCCTCATATTTTCCATTTTTGTTTTATTTTTTTAATACTTCTCATACTATGAAATTTCATATAGAAGTCTATCCTGGCTCATCAGTTTTACTATTAAACTAATGATCTTCTGCACACCATACATAAGAAGATATATTACTCTACCTCTCAAGGGATCATTTGTATTTTTGTTCCACGGTCAAATAAGGTATTTCAGACATTTTCTTTAAATAGTAGTTAGCACCAAATTGAATCTCTAGAATATGTCCTTAATTAATCCTACTAGTCTGTCTCTAATCCTAAAACACGAACACTTTTATAACTGCTCCAGGTCTTATTCAAAATATGTAGGATATGATACCTATTCAATAAATAACTTGGGATAGATGGATGGGTGGATGGAAGATTTGATCGTCTGATGCTTTTGAAAACTGGTATAGAGATAGATGTATCTGACCTTGGTCTTGCATTCTAAACCCTTCCTTAAATTCTTTACAAGCATTATGAGGGCATCTACTTCCTATGAAACAAATTTATCGATTCACTGGGAGACATGAGGGACCAGGGTACAGAGATGCTCTATGGGTACACAGTGCCTGAACAGGCTATTCCATCCCCTTGCACATTCTTTGTTCCAAAATTACATGTTCACATCCTGAAAAACAGATGCTTATATTGTGATTCCCCCAACCGATAAAAACAACAAGGCTTTGTGTGATGCTTTGTCATGTGAAAGGAGCAATCTATCTCTATCTATATAGATAGATATGGGTATGTGTATATACATACAGCACGTGGAAAAACCCTGCCTAAAATTGCAAACCACTTCTCCACATGCTCCTCATCTCCCGACCTTATTTTTCCCCCATAACACCTGACACCTTCTAGCACATTATACAATTTACTTTCCATGTTTTGTTTATTGTTTGTCTCTTCTCTATTTCCTATCCCTAAACACCCACCTCCATAGACACAATATAAATTATATGAGAGAAAAGAATATCATTTATTTTCACTACTGAATCCCCAGTGCCTAACACAGAGCCTGGCATGCGATAGGCACTTACACAGTTTCACTGAGTAAATGAACGAATGTAGTCTTACTATTTTTACATTGCTTGGATAGATGAAATTTAAGAATGAGAAAGTTTGGCTTTTTTAATATTAAGAGGACACCTCCAATTTACCCAGTTTTATTGATGATGTTATTGCTTTGGCAAATAAATTAAATGTAATAAAAATAATAATGATAACAATTCTTCAAGTCCTACACAGGCCCAGACAGAGCTCTCAGGCTCTAAGATGAACAGCTCTTTCTCACAAGTCAGGCTGTTTCATTTCACTTCACCTTTGCCTGCATCCCTTTAGGCTCTTCACAGACTGAAATTGAGGGTAAAAATATAAAGATTTTATATCTTTTATAAAAAATATATAAATGACATTGTATACAGTGACATGAGCCACCGATTTTTATTGCAGAGTTTAAAATCATGGTAAATTTATTTGCAAAGAGAATTTATATAACATGACATCTACTCAATACTATCACAAAACATGTTCTGCCCCCACTTGTTTTATGAAATGCTTTTACAGCAACTCTGTGTAATTAGATCTCTTTATTGGCATTATTCCATAGTAAAATTGATTCACATTCTCTGAATATGTGATGCTTTTGTAGGAGAGAAATTTGGACTTTCTCTCAGCTTAAGCAGGTTCTGAAACAACGCTAGTGAAGGAACTACAGTGAGAAGGAGGCTGGTCTTACCTTTCCCATCTTCTCCTGCCCTCATTCTGCCGCTGTGCCCCCCTCACGGCCATTGTCCCACACACCCCCACCACACACAAACACAATTTTGCTTCCATAACACCTCTGTCAGTGTTGGGTGGGGCAGGACATGAAACAGAGAAAAGAAGACACCTCCTTGCCAGACGCATCTTTCAGCTGCCACTGTTCTCTGCATGGTACATGACCCTCTGCTGCCCCAGGAAGGGCACACGCGTGGGCTCTCCAGGGAAACGCATTCAGGTCTCCACAATGTACAGTGTGCTGATATGAAAGATACTCTCCAGTTTGACCTTCCCCAGCTCTATCTCCTCACCTCTCACCTTTTGGATCTCTACCTCAGCAGGCAGCCTTCTTCCATCAGGTTCTCACAAGATAGCTATGTCCTGACTTCCTTCTGGGGTCTTTCTAGCCCCCATCTTTGCCATGCCAAGCACTGAAAATGCAGGTTTCCCTCACACTTCTCTCTGTCCACCTGCCATCTCTTCCCCCTCCTGCCCCTTGTTCTAGTAGGTACAGCGGACAGGACAGTAAGCGCCCTGCCTAAGCAGGCATCCACCTGGACCTGAACCAGCTGCCTTCCTTCTCTACAGGAGAAGCAGTGTAACGGCGGCTAAGTGACTGAGTGCTTAAGCCAACAATTGTTCAATTGTTCAAACAGTGCCTCTGTTTACTATGCCTGTGACACTCGGCAAGTTATTTAATCTACCTGTACATAGGACATCTCACCAATAAATGGAGATAAAATAGCTCCTACCACATAGGGTTATTGGGAAGATCAAATAAGTTAATAAGTGTAATACTCCTATAATAATACCTGATAAAAAGTACCAATCAATATGTGTTGTCTACTATCAACCCCAATTTCTATTAGGGGTTGTTCTAAAACCCTTCTTGGGATCAGAGGAATATAACCCCCATCCTTTCCCACTCTTGCCAATGGGACATGGAGAAGGCTCAACATTCTCCTTTCCGTCAGAGGACCACTCTGACACTCCTGCTCATTTCCAACCACCATCCTCTCTCACCTGGACTGCTCCCATAGCATCCTAACCTGAACCCCTCAGTGCCCTACAATCCATTCTCCCTCTTACACCCTTAAAGCAGAGGTCAACATAACTTTTTCTATAAAGGGTCAGACAGTAAATATATTAGGTTTTATAGGACAAGATGCAAAATCAAGGATATTATGTAGGCTCTTTTGTAATGGAGTAAAGACAGAATTTCTCAAAATTTTTACTGACAATTCAAAACACAATAATAATTGAACACAATTTTCTTATAATGCAGGTATATTAATGAAAATACAATAATTATTTAGAAGGGGATACCATTTTCTTAATTGGGGATTCAAGTTAGTGTTCTTTATCATTAAACTGCAAATGTTCATTTGGTAAACCTGATCTGAAATGGAATTCTACATGTTTCATCTTTGAAAATGTCTTTTCACAAAAGCTGACACTAAAATGACTACCCAATGAATTCACATATATTGTAAAGTGTATACACACACACGTTTATACATATATAGTCAATACTGTCACAAAACATGTTCTGAGATGCAAAGGTTATGTAAAGGACCCACAGATTTTTATTTTAATATTCAGTCATGTACAGTGGGCGGACAGGCCAGAGAAACTTTGCAGTAAGGAGAGCTGTTTCTTCTCTTACCGGTGCCTCGGGTAGAAGAAACCTTGACCTTCAGTATATGCATAGTGACACTGGCTACTATAGCTTCTGCTCACTCAAGCTAAGCCACAATGCCAGAGAGGTGTTTATGTGTTTCCAAAAGTTGGTACTGTATGTTTACAATAACCAAGCCATTGAAGATCTGGGGTAACATGTCAGATACAAGGCAAGAATATTAAAGTAAGTGTTATGCTTCATATAAAAAAATCAACAGTGCTGTTTTCAAAGTATTTTCAGTGTCATAGACAGATCGTATGACCAAAAGAAGCTGCAGAAACTATCAAAGCATCAAAGGCAGAATCAATTTATTTTAGAAAACTTATGAAGCTTGGAAGTTGAGTCAAAAATAATAGGAAAATTTCTTACTCAAAACATACTAGGATTATTTTTGTAACATGAAGGAAAGTATTTTAGAATATATTACTAACGTGTATTATTAGACTAAATTTTATAGTTTTATGACTATTATATATGCCCAGTTGTTCAGTAGAGCAAAGATCAATTAGGAAGCAATCTTCAACTTCATATATAATTTATCTAAATGTGAGAAACTTCAATCCGATCACTAGTTAAATAAAATTTTAAAGCTTATGTAGAAAGCATAAGTATATACAGAGAAATGGATTAAAGCATAAAACAGTAAGAACTGAACTAATTCTCTCCAAGAAATGAGAATGTTTCTCAATCTCTCAATATCATGCTAAAATTTAATGCCATTCTCTATAGACATTGCTTGCAAAATATTTAATGTGCTTGAATAAAAATTTATAGGAGTACCCATAATTCCTTTATTTCCACACAGGTTGCAAGTAAAAATCATGTTTTTCTTCTACTTTGTGAAACATTAGAATCTGGCCTTGATATTTGTATAAAACCACAGGGTACCACACTTACGAGCAAAATATGTAGTATTTTGCTGTAATAATTATGACAAAATCATCGAGGCTAAAGAGAAAAATGTAAAATACCTAGGAGGTTCTTAGCAGTTTAACAATACCATTCACTTCAGAGTGATTATTCCACTCCTAGAGATACAGAGGGAGAGTCATTTTGATGAGAACTTCTTTACTGCAATAATAATATTGCAGTAGCAGTGCGACATTCATAATCTAAAGACTTTAAAGTAGTATAAAACATAAAACTTGCACAGAATAATAAAGGTAGCTATGTTTTTGTAGGGTTTTCTACACAAAGAGCTTTTCCAAAGGTAGAAGTTTACCAAAATGTTACCTTAAGTCCTTATTTAAATGTTACAACAGGATTATAATGAGAATAATGACTGAAAGAGGCAATTATTAGTGCTTATCATAATAGGTACAACTGATATAAAGCATCCTTTTGCCTGTCTACCTGTATGTGATGGACAGTATTTCATTTCTTCCTACAATAACCAGATGAAGTAGGTGCTATTATTAGCCCCCTCCCCTTAATAGAAAAGAGGAAACAGGAGCGAAGGGACTTGCTGCAGGTTGTTTAGCTGGTAAGCACTGAGGCCTATCTTTGATTGCAGACCTTCCGCCACACAGCTGTTAACGCCGCAGCTGTATATATACCAAAGTGAAATGAAAGCCCTGTACAATAACCCATCTCAAAAATTAATGTTTCACCTATTACAGGTTAGAATATAATAATGTTAATAATTATTAACACTTAGATTGTGCTTATGGTATGTCAGGCACTGTTCTAATCAATATTATAACATATAGTTATTTTACCCATGAGCAAACTTCAGCATGGAAAAGTTAAGTAACTGGCCCAAGATCATTTAGTGAATAATAGTCAGAGCCATGATTTGAACCCTAGGATCCAATCAATTCCATCTAATAATATAGAAAAAGCCTTTCACCTATGCTCCTTTATCAACTAAACCCAAATATCCTTTCACTGCCTCCCTCTCTCTTTTCCATACAGAAGACAAAGTGATCTTTGTGAAATAAAAATCTGACCATATGATCCCCTTGATTAGATCCTCCTAATGGCGTCCCACAGCTCTTCATATAAATAAATACCACAGCAGAAAGCCTGAACCATCTTGCTCCTACCTGCCTTCCTGTTCTCATTTCCTACTAAGCATCCTCTACTTCAGCTGCTCTGGCCTTTCTTTAGTCTTTCTACATCCCATGCTCGTTCCTGCCACAGAACCTTTGCACATGTTATTCTTGCTTGCAGAAACCTCTCTCCATCCATCATCATCTTATTTCACTTCTGAGCTCAAACATCCCTTCCTCAGGGGAGACATTTCCTAACTATACATACACACACACACACACACACACACACAATCAAATAATCTTAATGTACCTTCTCTGTAATACTGTCACAATTGCAATTATATAATTATTATGTAATTACTTGATTAATATCCTTCTACCTTATTATATGATAAGTAGTAGGAGGTCAGAACTCTGATTTGTTTTGCCACCTGTCTTAGGTTGGGTCCCTTGAGGCAAAGATTTGCATGAAAGTAATTTACTAAGTAAATGATTCCAAAAGAGGGAGTTGGGAAGTAAGACAGGGAGGAAACAGCCAATACAAGGTTCATTAATAAACAGTTTACTAGTGTGAGGAATTGGGGCTCATTCTTTTAGGGTCTTCTGGGAGACTATGTAGAACATCTCTCAGAGGTGTCCTACCTGAGAGGTGAGGAAATTAGTTTCTCTACCAACTCCCATTCATATTGGCTGAGGACAGCTCCCAGGTAGTCAAACTCCCAGTCATTTCCAGCCTATTCTGCACACAAGCTAGTTATCCCTGCCAGTGGAATATCTAATTTCTTTGCCTGGTGGTTTACTGATATGATGGGTCCTAAGTAAATAGGCACACACCATAGCTTGGTGTTTAGCGATTCTTTGTTATACTCCCTCGTTGGAAGTATCACCCGCAGCCCCCTGGGAACCAGGACCTCTAAAATCACTCAGAGCAGACAGGAGGCACACATTCTCCAAGTGGACTCTTAAGGAAGATGGAAGGAGGGACCACTTCTCAGTCCACATCCCTACAGTGGCTCAGCAGTGCTCCCAGTAAAGAAGCAGAACCAGGCTGATGGCTTTGGTGATCACAGTAATAGAATGTCATTGGCAGTAATAGTAGGAACAAATGCATTAGGATAATGCTGGCAGATATGGAGAGAACAATCATGAAATAGAACGGTAAGCATTGGATGTACCCATGTTTGCATTTTTCATTGATTCTGATTTCATTTTCTATAGAATACTTTCTGCATAGTTACTTGTAACTTCTGACTTCTGTAGAAGAGCTATACAGATCTCAGAAATGATTTGTGACACATTTTTTTAAACTTAGTTAATGTAATTTAACTGAGTTTCTACCATATGCACAGAAATATGGACTGTGCTTAGGTTTAATCAGTTATAACAACAATAGTAGCAACATCTGTTTCTTAACTGTTACTATGTGCCTTTCTCCCTGGTAGGTGTCTTATATGCCTTTAATCTGTATGTCTCCAGCTTCAGTGGTTATTAAAACAAACAGGGCCACATTTACTCAAATCATGAGTCTATATTTTTCCAAAAGTCCTTTCCACAAATATCACCAGAAATGCCCAGTGCCCCTTACACCAGTAGTCCAACTATGACCTACTATAGGACTCTAGGCCCAGTCATTTTAAATACTTTTCCCCTGCATCCACTTACCAGCACATTCCAGCTGCTGCTCCCCAGCCTTACAGCCTCTTGGTGCCGCTAGGGGGGAAGGTAAGCAATGCTTGCGGCTGCACTGACTGCTGTCCTCACCTACCTTCCACATCATTGGCTGCAGCAAATCTGCTGCCAGAATACTCCAAAGGGTGAAGGCTGCCCACAGGTGGACACCAGCTTACGGCGAGCATGCTGTACCCTTGTTCCTCATCAATGCCTGCATCTTTCTGGCACCTACCTTCGGGCTTTCTCTGGAAACAAGGTGGAGCTTTCACGGTCCACATGCAAGGCACCCCAAAAGAGAGGGACATCTGACCTACACCATGTAACTTCTCCCTTTTTCATGGGTACCTTCTCTAAAGGGCCCTGTTATCACTGTCTGCTATCTAGTTATCATACCTTTATTCCCCATCTGCCTCACCCCAAATAAATCAACTGTGTCTACATATGCCCTAAACCAAATTAAATCAATGGACACATTTTGAGTCCTTTCTTAGTAGTTTGAGAGGTTCTATACAAAGATAGGTTGTAACCAGGCCTGGGACATTTTGAGACTTTTGAGACTGTAAAATTAGATTCTCTATAGAGAATGCAAAAAAGATCTAACTAACGTGCAGTGATCAAGTAGTGTTGCCTAGGCACAGAAAATCCCATGCAAGTCTGCTCCAGTCCCTGCCATATACGTATTTTCTCATTTAACTCTCAAACAACATTGTAAGATAAGCGGTATCATCTCTGTTTAGGAATAAGGAAGCCAACACAGTTTGACTTGTTTAAAACAACAGTTAGCAATGGTAAGAGGAGGATTTGCAGTTTGGAGGTGGGAGAGAATATTGGCACTCATACAATCTATCTAGTATCAGCATTAACAAAATCACTAATTAGAAAATTATGCAGAGCAAGAACTGACTTAGGACTTTGGGCAAGCTTATACGTGTAGTATAGTTTCATCTTCTTTAGCACTAACTAATGTCTTTAAGATCAACATTCTTTTCTCAGTATACTCTTAAGCATCTAGAATATATATCAATTCATTCTTAAGCACAACACTATTTATAGTGGTATCCAGGAAAGTTTTTAACTTTTCCCATAGACCAGAAGATGATAATCTTTTATTCATGTTCTATGTACATTTATAACATCCATGCTAGAAGCTGTTTGGGGAAAAGCTCAGATAAAATGAAGTCATCTTTCAAATACTGAAATTAATTCCATTTTCAGTCTTTCAAGACATATGTCCAACAAACCCAAATGCTTTCATCTTCTGAATCTTTAAACATTTCAGTACCACATGCCAACATAACAAGATCTTGAGTTTAAGACTCTAATCTAGAACTTTTTATGTCAATAGATCCTTGTAGTGGCATAAACATTAGACTCGTATTTAGGTCCAGAGGCCCATTAGCTTTTATTGCCAGAGATTTCCCGCATGAAATATGGAAAGACTGTCATATGATTGTTGCCTACTTCAAAGACCCACATACAAAAATTGATGAAGCTTTTCTGATAGCCTAAAGGAAACAAAAGTATTCCATTCTTTTTATACTTAGAATCTTCAGAGAAGCAAACACAATGTTCCTTGAGACATGGTTTGTTTATTCTTTACTTAAAGGAAAATTTCATTTACAGAATCAAAGCTAACGTATAAACAAGTCTCTGAATCCTTTTCAGTGTGAGGCTTAGAATTCGGAAGATCATTTTCCTTGGCACGTATAGGGTCTGAGCACAAAGAAAGGACCCTGTGTTCACTTTCTTTAATCAAATTATATGTCTCATAGTCTGTTTCTGAGCTGTCCTCTTGTTATCTTGCACTTGGCAAGGATAAATCCAACATTAAGTTTCTGTTTGTGACAAAATAATGCATTCTATTTCCATATTTTTTATCTGTGCTTTCTTTCTACACAACCAAGCATATGGTTTAACATGCATCTAGATATTGCCCTTACTTCTTCCAATCCACTTTCCCCTGCCCTGTTTCTCTAGTCCCAGTCTCTTCCTCTATTTACATCAGTCTGTGAGTAAAGAGCCTTTGGCATTATCTCACTATCACTAATAATAATCCCTTTCAAATGTAAATTGGCACAACCACTGTGGAAAGCAGTATGGAGTTTCCTCAAAACTCTAAAAATAGAAATACTGTACAGCTCAGTAATTCCACTTCTAGGAATTTACCCCTCAAAAACCAAAATCTCTGATTCAAAAAGATATGTGCACCCCTATGTTTATTGCCACATTATTTACCATAACCACGATATGGAAGCAACCAAAGTGTCCATCAGTAGATGAATGGCTAAAGAAGATATGGTACCAAGTGGAATACTATTCAGCCATTAAAAAAGAAATCCTGTCATTTGCAACAACATGGATGGACCCAGAGGGCATTACGTTAAGTGAAAGAAGCCAAGTGGAGAAAGACAAATACCATATGATTTCACTTATTTTTAGAATGCAAAAACAAAACAAAGCAAAGTGAACAAACTAGCAGCAGACTCATAGACACTGAGAAGTGAATATCAGTAATCATGGGGTAGGGTTGGGTGGCTTGGTGGGGAAGGTGAGGGGGATAAAAGGGCACAAAAATATTTAATCATAATATAAGTTGGTCACAGGGGTGGTAGTACAGCATGGAGAATATAGCCAATGATTCTACAACATCTTCCTGTTAACATATAGTATTGCACTGGTGGGAGTGAGGAATGAATAAATGCATAACAGTTGAACACCTGTGTTGCATACATGAAACCATTATAAGATTGTATATCAATGATACTTCAATAATAATAATAATAATATCCCTTTCAGTGCTGGGTTTGAGCCAGATGGGAAGAAGTCCTTTACTTTATCATAACACTCCCCTTATTTTATTATTTCTCTATTCATTTTACATGCTACTTTCTCAATAACTGATTTTTTCACGATTTCTGCCACTGGATTGAAATGAATCTCTTCAAGCAAAGAACGCAAGATTTTGAAAGACTTTAAGTTCTCTAAATAAATCCATGAACTGCCATTCACCTTCACCTAATACGCAAATGTGTCATCCTTTAGTGTGACTCAGAGAAGGTGAAAGGTATTGAAACAAAGCAAGCCTTTTAAATATCACTAGATGGGTGTCAAGTTCAGCAACCTTTAAAGTTGGCATCCCAAATGAAACATCCCAAGGCTGTTTAATGGAAGCAGTTGTTGGTTTTGCACACCTACCGGCCCTGACTCTGCTTCCCTCTGAATACTAGACCAGGCAGAGTTAACCACGGGTCTCCTGGTATCAGATAAAGCCAAAAACAGAGGGAAGAATATTAATTATAGACTTTAAATTGTTTGTGCTTTTTGTGACCAAATTTTGATGACCCTGAAACTATAAAATCTTGGCACCTATTGTTTCACAATGAAAAGTGTTTTTGCTCTTCTCTTATGTACTGAAGTAGTTCATGATTTTAAAATAGATTTAGTGAAAAGGCAGCAGCTTTCTATTATTTTTTTCCCGTCTTTTCCAACAAGGTCACAGGAAAATATCAAGACTAACTTGTATTGGTGTTCTTACCAATTTGATTTCCTTACATCTAAGTCGTTCATTTTCTTAGTAATTGGTTGAAATTGACAAGCATGCGCATACAGCAGTCTTGCCAAAGGGCTGCTTGGGCTAAAAGCTACTTATTTTTCCTGGGTTTCCCTTGTTCTTTCTAATTCCAAACAGTTCCAAGAGTAAAATGTAGGAAGATAGTGTCTTTCCCCAGAGAGCTGGCATTTAACTAGATTAGGATTCCAAGGCAAACTGAACGCTTCATGGCCTGGGAGCTTAATTCAGTCCTTGTTAATTAAGTAGTCAGTGGATTGGTTATAGGAAAGAGAAAATAGACTTCGGGTTTTCATATTTTGTCATATGCACACTTTAGAAAAATGTCAAACTACCGAACCCAATCTGAATGCTAACCTCTTGAAATATCCTCATTTCTGAATAATGAACGTCAAGGTCAGGCTTGACCCTGTACATTGGTAGGTTAGGTATGTTGTGTGATTTGAGGAACTGCACAACTTCTCTCACCAGTCAACAAAGCCCCTCCACCAACCCTCTCTGATCCTACCTATCATAGTCAGGTTTAAATCAGTGCCTCTACATGCCTGACATTTTGAGTTGCAGCACAAATACACTATTCCCTGAAAAGTGATTTAGTATCGTGAGCATGTACCCTCTTAAATTAATGGATTGGTTCAGCCAGTGAATTCCCTTGTGGATGGTAGAGAGCAAGAGGGAAGACATCAGGAACCATGCTCTGTATTGTGGTAGGTCCAAAAGCTGACTCTCAGTATCACATTTTGGGGCACTAAACTGTGGGTTGGTAAGGAAGAATGATAGGGGTTGAATAATTTCGCAGACATTTAGGAAGGCAGTTTATAAGTGATGATGAAACTGGGTTACTAGAGAAGCTAACATATGCATACATACTGGAACTACCTAGTATATTTAACCCATTTCCCTAAAGAAATTTCTTTTTCATTCATTCAACAAATATTTAATGAGGGCCAACTATGTGCCAGAAAGTGCTCTAAGCACTGAAGATTCAGCAGTGACATGATGTGGTTTCCACGTTAGAACTATCATTCTGCTCCCACATGGAGAAAAGACACCACGGTGACAACACTGAAAGCAGAGGAGTATGTCGGGAACCTATTCCAATAGTCCAGGAGAGAATGAGAATGGCTTGAAACATGACGGTGGTCTTGGAGAGAGTGAGAAGTGGTGGGACTTGGGAAACAGTCTGAAGGCAGAGCCAGGAGGACTTCCTGATGGGTTGTAAGGAATGTAGGAGTGGCCTGAGCAAATGGAGGAAAAGAAGTGACATTTATAAAGACGCAAACACTAAGAGAGTTTTTTGGAATGAGTCAAGAGCTCTGTTTTTGAGACATGTGTGATGTGGAATGAGCACTTTATATACAAATTAGGAATTCAGAGAAGACTGTCTGGAAACATGAAGGTGGGAATGTTTAGCAGGTGGATGGTATTCAAAGATGGGTGTCCAGCTGTGTGATCAACTAAGGAATAAATACAAAAAGAAGAAACATTTCAAATCATGGGGCACTTTAAAACCTAGGATTCATGAAGAAAGCAGGAGCTAGGACAGGAAATTGAAAAAGATTTAGTGAAATAATATCAAAACCAGGAGAGTTTAGGGTCCTGTAAGCTAAATGGAGAAAGGATTTCAAGAAGGAGGGAGTGATCAGCTGTATTGAAGGAAGCAGAAAATAGAGCAAGATGAGAAATTAGACACGACTATTGATTTGGTTAAAAAAATTATAAGGGATGTTGACTTTGACAAGAACAGATTCAGTAAAATTCTGGCTATGAAAACCTAGTTGTAATGGGTTCCTCAGAGAGTGAGAAGTGAAGCCGAGGAAGCAGGAAACATAGACAGAAGTTTCCAAGAAATTTTCAATAAAACAGAACAGAGATATGAGGCAGAAGCTAGAAAGGGACATTTGGCCAAGGGAAGTTTTTGTTGTTTGCTGATATGCATTTAAAGAGGTTGGGATTCTTTGAGTGGAGAAAAAGAATAGTGACCTTGAAGTAGGCAAACAAGAATAATATCCTGCCTCTAGCTGGGGCCAGTGTAGAGGAAACCAGTGATCAGGAGAGAAAGTTAAGAGGGAATACAGTCTGGGGAACAGACAGGTTCTTAGAGCATGCAGTGAAGGGAATGTTCAGGAGACTGATTTTGTTAGACCATGAGCCCCAACAAGCACAGTGGAGGGAGCTGGCAGGTTGGTGCTGGGAGGGGTGGAACTGTGAGCAATAGATGCCGGACAAATCTTACAGAACTAAGACTCAAGGAAGTCTGAGCTTCTTCTTTGGGTATGGGCCATAGGAGTGTAGAGAATGTTGGTATTATATGACATTGTATTTCTTACTTTATCATTTCCAGACTGCCTTTAATCTTTACTATATTTCATAGTTTAAATAAACCTGGAAATGGATAATTGATACAGAAATATGATATGCAATGTGATATGGCCCAGATACCAGATGGCACTGAGAATTTAGAATGCTTGTTTCTGGTTTAGGAGAAGAGTCTGAAGGGGGGACTACAGAGGTATAGGCTATAGGCTGCAGGGACCTGCTTCCCTCGCTACCATTAAGGCAGGAAGAACCTCACACCTTTTTTCTCTCACCCACCTACCTTTTCCAAGAATGGGAAGGATTAGACACAGGGGAGGGAGAATAGACATTAAAGAATCAAGAGAAATCAGACGAACATAAGTATTAGTATTCTTAATGATTTTTAAATCATTTTTCTTTACTGAAAATAATTATTCATTTGAATTGTTCCATGTTTAGTCTATCTTTTAACACTTTACTTGAGAATATGAAAAAGGAGTCATATTTAGACATTAGACCTTATGAATTCCTTATGCCTACTTAAATTTCTTTTGTCCTTCAACTTGTCTTGTTTACTTGTTTCCATTCTCCACTCTAAACAGAATGAATGGAATCTTAGAAAGCTGTGTCACTGGTTTGGATAAAAGAAGTATAGTGCATATATGACAAGGTAAGAAATAGATTATTTACAAATAGAACAGTAATTTATGGATGATGAATCCAGCACCCAGGAAAAAATCAACACTAGCTTTTCTAAGTGGAACCTTCTGAAGATTTCATATGTGTTTCATTTCTCTGAGTTTTATTATGCAATATTTGACAAAACTTTACTGTGTCTGAGATGCTTGAATATCAATACAGGCATGCTTAGTGGACATTGTTTAAAATCCTCAGATTGCATTTTTTTCCTGATCTCTGGTATAATATAATGTAACTATTTTTTTCTTCCAGTTACTAGTTACAACTAAGGAACTCATTGAAAGGACATGACAAACCTGCCTATTTCTCTTAAAGCAAAGGTTAGTGATGAATGTTAATAAATTGCCTTTTTACTCGGACTTGCAGTTTGTTGCCAATAGCATCCTAGTGCTACTAGGAAACATTGCCGCATGACATTACCATGTTCTCCTCTCCTCTTCCGGGCTACCAAATGAAGTTGCAATTTGCATACTTTAAATAAGTGGCCACTTGCTGATGAGCCAGATTGATATGATTTTGTAACTGGGATAAATATCTAAACCACCCCATGTTTAAAAATCATGAACTTTTTCCATGATTTTTATTACTTTATTTTTATCGGTTTTTTCATTTCTCCCAAATCGTAGGGAACTGATAGCAACAGCGAATGCTACCCATGGGAAGCTGGCATGTCAGCTCCAACTGTTCTAAGAAAGGGGCACCAACTCAGGCTAAAATCTTTGAAAAGTAGAGGTAGAAAGATCAATGTAACTCAACTGACTCCTAACCTTACTTCCCCTCAGAGGAAAAATTATAAACAAAGAAATAAAACAAATAAGCCACACCCTAAAAAAAAAAGACTCATTCAAGAAACATCCCCCAAACAATGTGTAGAAAAGTAGATGGAAGGGCGTGTGAGAAACTCAGGCAAATAACCAAGGTAGCACTTAAGAATTTTTCTCATACTTATGTACAACATAACTTCATTCCTTTAATAAAGAACAGAAGTCTATTGGGGGCTATCATATTGACCTTATTAAATAGGGAAAACTCAAGATAAAAGGCAATTAATTAATAAAGCAAAAGGGAAATTACGTATGAGAAAATCTTAACAGGAAATTAAATTCTAGTGGGCCAGCAAAGGATTATTAGGCATGGGACTGTGGTATACAAAGATCTCCAAATAAGCTGTCTTCCTGTTCCATCCCACTCCTCAGGGACTCCAGGAATAGGACATAAAAATGTCACTTAATTAATGCTTTCCCCTCTCTGAATTGTAGGGAGTGAAACAGATTTTAGGGAGAGATGATGAAATAAGAGAAGTAGAGACCTGGTCCTGATACTCTGTAGAAGCTAAGGTTCAGGGCTGTATTCTTCACTGGGAAAAGACAGGTGGCGTGAGGCTTTCTGCCAGAGAAAATGGGTATGGGCCTAAAATTGGCACCGCCATTATGGGCAGAGGGACAAATACCCACTTTATATCAAAGCTGAAGTAATATTAATAAGATTATTTGTGTTATAAATGAGTAAGAGAAAAGGGAAATAACAAAGCCTCAACTCCAAAAAAAAAGCAGTAAATAATAAGTAATCTCAGGTTATTAGTAATTCCCAGTAGCACTCAGCAGCAGAAAGGGTCACGCCCAGAAGTTTTCAAAGAAAACACAGAAGTAAATAGGTTACTAATTCCAAATGCCCAAGAAATATAGACGAGAATACTATTACCTAAAAACAATGGTGCACTGAACCCCCATCAGCCTTCCTTTGATTTCTGACAGTGGCCAAAATCAAAAGCTTCAGAATCAAGCAACCTTGAACTCAAAGCACACTTCACCACACACTAAGCTGCAGAGATCTCAGAAAGGTACTAACTGTCCAAGTTTCATTTCCTCATCCAAGAAACACAGCTTAAAAATGCCTACCTCATCAAAATGTTATGAGAAGTTGGTGGGTATAATGTATCTGACATATAATGAGCAAGAAATAATTGTTAACCAGATAAATTATCATTACTGTAACATATTAATCAAGGAGGAATTTGTAGAGATTAATTCCTGTGAAAAGAAATTTTACCAAGCCCATGAACATGTTTAATGTGCATATATGTATTATTTGGATATGGAAATTGTCTCCATTCCTTAATTATATGTAAGAATAAGATGGTGTAATGTGTAACGTGAGGTCAAAGCTAATGCCTTTGTCAACTGCTGACTTCATACTTACTACCTCTCCTCTGAGGACAGAGGTGCTTCATTAAATCTTATAATATTCATGATTGGTGGGTGAATAGTCTTTTACTGCCTCTTCACTAATAAATGCATCTACAATATTTCAGAGTCACTTGTTTAAAAATAGGCATCAAAAGAAATGGATATTCCTGAAAGGCAAGGAACACAAGCAGGGCAAACGTCACCCTGCAAAGCTAAAGAACTGATGTTTTTACGTGTTCCTTGGAAACAAGACACTCCTGTCGAGAAACATTCTTCCATGCCTCTGGGATGTGTACAGTGAATTCTACTACTTTCCAGTTGGTTTTGTTGATGGCCCTTTAGGAATGCCTGTGCTCAGTCTCTTCCTTCTCGGTCACCTCTGTTGCCTTGGGAGAACACTCCCTCATTAGTGTCCATGTTAATTTCAAACGATAAATAGCTCGACTTGATTTGTTCTAAGAGTTAGCTGCAGAATGAAGGGGCACTAACAAGATATAAAATATTTTCGGTAAATTAGAGAGGAATTAAGCTATGGTTAAAGAAAACTTTCAAATTTAGGTATGATCATCAAACATGTTTATCTCTCTCATTTCAGGAAGGCTGGGATAACCCAAGGCCTAACATGTAGTTATTATCCAATATAAAATATTACCCAGGGATAAGTTATTTCATTTAAAAGTGACTGGGCTATATGACACTCTCTTTTACCAATAACCTTTGAAGATCTTTTGCAGCCTTCTAAGCACATTGATAGGATAATGCATTTGTTATTATAATTAGTTGAAATTAACTGTTAAGATTATTAATTTGGAAATTCTATCTCCAGATAGGAAGTGTAGATTACCCCCTTCCTTTTTTTCTATTATTCAAATGAGCAAAATTTGGGTTGAGAAAAAAATGGAAAATTTTCTCCTAGGTACTTCTCTATAGGAAAGAAAAAGGCCATTCAGAGAGGTCTATAAAATGTCATTGAATAGTTCTCTTTTATCAGGAGTTTTCACTACTTACAAGCCGCAGAGGAAAGGCAGTTTCAGGCATTTGGACCTTCTGAAGAAAATTGAATTTTTTTTTAAATCCTAAGTGCTATCCATATAATAGGATGATCTTTCCACAAAGCTCTAGGGTAAAAAGGCATTAAAAACACACCACTTTCTATATTAATTTTGTATTTCCTTATCTTATCCTATACTCGTTTTTGCTATCACCATAAAGCATTCTTCACACACTTGTGGGCTGGCCACCTCTGAGATATTCCATCAATTAAATTAACCCCAAGAATTGTCTATAAACAGGGAAAGGCTGCATTAAAGGCTACTAGCAATGTGTCATTTTAAGGAAATCCCAGCCAGTTCCATTCATCTTTGTCAGATGCTCTGGGTGGCAGTTAGACATGCTGCCCTTCCTACTCCTCCACCCTTACCTTCTACTGAGGTTTCACAACTCAATCATTCATTTAATATTCAGTAATTCATTGACTATTTAATTAATTCATTTAGTATTTTCAGCTAATGTTCTCTTTGCCCATATGATGGGATGGCCATACATGAGATTCTGATACTAAAATAGTGAAAAAGACAGTCCCTGAATGCAAGCAGAAAAAGAAAGACACAGATCAACTTGAAAGAGAAACAGGTAATGGGTGAAGAACCGCAAATACCATGTGTAGATGCCAAAGGAAAGGTATGTGCAGGGCTCCACTGAACGAGGAAGCGGTCATCTCACAGGGAGCAAAGCATGGCCTGACTGTTGAGGGCACCAATTCCAAGCAAGGGGATAATATGATGAGATTACATTTACAACAGACCTGTCCACAGTGTGGACGAGGAGGAGAAAGGACGGGGTGACTCACCACCAGAAGAAAAAGAACCCCGTGAAATCACAACTAGAACAATGAAAAGGGAAATACTAATTTTAGCTGGAAACATCAACAGAACAGTCTGTTTAATATGTTAATCTAGCCAATGGGAGAAGCAGGATCTGTATCTTGATGTCTTGGCAGATGCTGACATTCATGTCTCCTTATGAAGCACTACATTGCGGAGGCTCAAGGCAGGGGACATAGAAGACAAATGGAAAACGCACGTTCAGGTGTCAAGGCATTTGTGTCTTACATCCTTTCAGCAGCAGGACAATCTCCTGGATGAATGAGTTTACTCACCCTGGCCACTGCTCACCCAGGCAGGCAGCACAGAATGCTGCCAACAAAATCTAAAACACGTGTGGCATCATAACTAAACTGAATTCCAAATCAGCCTTTGTAAAATACCTTTGTGTGGATTCACATACTGCAGAAAACAAACTTTTTTTGCCAACTCAGAAAATACCGCCAGACCCAGACAGCTGTGGGCTACAATAGGGAGATATCAAGGCTTTCAAAGCAGCAAATCTCTATATTCACATCACAGTAACAATCCCATAAGGAATGCTGAGTAGGGAAGAATGATCTATAAAGTTTTCACATGCATATTTCATTTTTCTTCATTGTTCTTATCTCCAAACATGCTGAGCTATTTGGTGGTGGTGGTGGTACTGGTCGGTGTGGGCATGTCCGCTGTTGGTTGTAATATGAATTTCAGCTATTTCAGAAAGGCTAGGTGGTGTAACGGAAAGAATACCAGCTTGGGGAGTTAGATGAACCTTGGTTGAATCCTTCTGTACTTCATTTTTCTAGCAACTAGGATAATTTCTGTGGCTTTCATTTCCTCATACATAAATTGAGAGTAAGCAACCTCTTAGAGTTAAACATAAGTTAAATGTAACAATGGAAAAAAAGGCATACAATAGGAACTCAATAAATGCTGCTTTTTATCTTACTTTAGATTTTAAATGACAGAAACGATATACCTTTATTTTCAGAACTGCAATTTGCAAATATCATGTCTTCTTCATCTTTTTACATTTTGTACTTGCATAGCTAAATGTCTGTCTTGACTAACTTAGCTCCTTCCACACCCCTTCAGATGTACCCTATGACACAAACTTACACACACACACACATACCCACACCTCTGATTAACTGGTGTTCCCATGACACACCTCACACTTTGCCTGTTCCTTTGCTCTCGCTGTTCTGTCTGGAAAACCCTTTCATCAATCTTCACCTGGTAAATCTTACTCATTCTTTTAAGAGCAATTCAGATTTCACCTTCTCAGTGAGATCTCCCGCATCATATTAGTTCATCACTTCTGCCTCTCTGCTCCCACAGACTTTATCTAAACAGCTGGTACTGCGCTTAAAACATCATTAAGTTCCTGATGTTTCTTTCTCTCTTGCCAGATTGTGAAATGCTGCAGGTGAGACACTGTGTCTTTCTGGGATAGCACCAAATCTAGAACTTGGCAAGGCTAAATAAATGAATGTAAAACTATTTTTAATTCTTATATGGAAAGCAACCACACTACACTGGATTTACTGCTTCTTTTCCATAGCTTGTCCATTCGGTTACAGAGAACATTAACAATATACTTTTCTTCCTACATGATATTTCTTTAATTTCCCTTAAAAACAAATAGAAGATAAATAGTTAAACATAGATGCATTATATACACTATATACTTATTAGTACTATAGCATTCTGTCCTTTAAATATTTTCTATAATATCGTTTTGCTGTATCATATTAAGATAGGATTGCATGCACATACACACAATTTTTCATTGTGGCAGTAGAGTTTTTATCCACTTTCCAAAGCTCTATTCTAATTTCTGCAGTACTATATGATTTCTTATATACTTATTAAGTAATACTTATTATAATAATTTATTATAATTATAATGATTTGATATCTTAGCCAAGAAATCCATATTTATAATAGAAAACAAGAGAGACAAGCAAAATGATAAGTCATCTGTAATTCTACCAGGAAGAGATAACTGGTCTAAATATTTCACTATATATATTTCTAAATACTTGCAATCAAAAATTAAATACAGAGTTTAAAAAAATGGGATTGATATGCATGCTATTCTATAACCAGCTTTTGTCAGTTAAACACATTACATGTACACATACATATACATATAGAAATTTACCAAAATGTATTTAGACTATCCTGTATTGTTGAAATTTTAGGTTATTTTCTATTTTTGTTCCATAAAAAAATGCTGTTATGATTGTCCCTACAAATATATCTAGGCAATATTTCCTAATTTATTTGAGCTAAACCAGCATTTCATTTTCAGTGAAATTTTTATAATGACACTGAATTTTAATATATGAACTGCCATTAATTATAAGAAGCTTGGGCCCTGGAACTAGCATCACAGGTGAGTTTGATTCCTTTTAATATTAAGCATGTGACACACATCTCTTCATTCATTTTTTAAACTTATCATTAAAAAGCAAAGGTAAAAACGCTCAAGAAAATGGGCATAAAGGGCAAGTACCTCAACATAATAAAGGCCATATACCACAAACCCACGGCCAATATCACACTTAACAGCGAAAGCTGAAAGCTTCACCTCTAAGATTGGAACAAGACAAGGATGCCCACACTTCCCACTTTTATTCAACATAGTTCTGGAGGTCCTAGCCACAGCAATCAGACAACACAAAGAAATAAAAGGCATCCAGATTGGTAAGGAAGAAGTTGAATTGTCATTGTTTGCAGATGACATGATATTCTACATAAAAACCCTAAAGAATCCACCCCAAAACTACTAAAACTAACAACCGAATTCAGCAAAGTTGCAGGATACAAAATTAATACACAGAAATCTGTTGCATTCCTATATACTAATGATGAACTAGCAGAAAGAGAAATCAGGAAAACAACCCCATTCACAACTGCATCAAAAAGAATAAAATACCTAGGAATAAACCTAACGAAGGAAGTGAAAGACCTATACCCTGAAAACTACAAGACACTCAGGAGAGAAATTAAAGAAGACACCAATAAATGGAAGCACGTTCCTTACTCATGGATAGGAAGAATTAATATTGTCAAAATGGCCATCCTGCCTAAAGCAATCTACAGATTCAATGCAATTCCTATCAAAATAGCAACAGCATTCATCAAGGAACTAGAACAAATAGTTCTAAAATTCATATGGAACCACAAAAGACCCTGAATAGCCAAAGCAATCCTGAGAAGGAAGAATAAAGCTGAGGGAATTACATTCCCTGACTTCAAGCTCTACTACAAAGCCACAGTAATCAAGACAATTTGGTACTGGCACAAGAACAGACACACAGACCAATGGAACAGACTAGAGAGCCCAGATATAAACCCACACATATATGGTCAATTAATATACAATAAAGGAGCCATGGACATACAATGGGGAAATGGCAGCCTCTTCAACAGCTGGTGTTGGCAAAACTGGACAGCTACATGTAAGAGAATGAAACCGGACTACTGTCTAACTCTACAAACAAAAGTAAACTCACAATAGACCAAAGACCTGAACATAAGTCATGAAACCATAAAAGTCTTAGAAAAAAACATAGGCAAAAATCTCTTGAATATAAATAGGAGCAACTTTTATTTTGACACATCTCCTCAGGCAGGGGAACAAGAGCAAAAATGAACAAATGGAACTACATCAAACTAAAAAGCCTCTATACAGCAAAGGACACCATCAGTAGAGCAAAAAGACATCCTATAGTATGGGAGAATATATTTGTAAATGACATATCCGATAAGGGGTTGACATCCAAAATATATGAAGAACATCCAAAAAGCAAATAACCCAATTAAAAAATGGGCAGAGGATCTGAACAGACACTTCTCCAAAGAAGAAATTCAGATGGCCAACAGGCACAGGAAAAGATGCTCCACATCACTAATCATCAGGGAAATGTAAATTAAAACCACAATGAGATATCACCTCACACCAGTAAGGATAGCCACCATCCAAAAGACAGGGAACAACAAATGCTGGCGAGGATGCAGAGAAAGGGGAACCCTCCTACACTGCTGGTGGGAATGTAAATTAGTTCAACCATTGTGGAAAGCAATATGAGGTTCCTCAAAAACTAAAAATAGAAATACCATTTGACCCAGGAATTCCACTCCTATGAGTTTACCTGAAGAAAACAAGATGCCAGATTTAAAAAGACATATGCACCCCTATGTTTATTACAGCACTATTTACAATAGCCAAGAAATGGAAGCAACCTAAGTGTCCGCCAGTAGATGAATAGATAAAGAAGATGTGGTACATACACACAATGGAATATTATTCAGCCAGAAGAAGAAAACAAATCCTACCATTTGCAACAACATGGATGGAGCTAGAGGGTATTATGCTTAGTGAAATAAGCCAGGCCGAGAAAGACAATTACCAAATGATTTCACTTATTTGGGGTGTATAACAATGAAGCAAAACTGAAGAAACAAAACAACAGTAGCCTCACAAACTCCAAGAAGTAACTAGCAGTTTCCAAAGGGAAGAGGGTGGGAGGGTATGTGGGGAGGGAGGGAGAAGGGGATTAAGGAGTATTATGATTAGCACACATAATGTAGGTGGGAGCACAGGGAAGGCAGTATAGCACACAAAAGACAAGTAGTGCCTATAGCATCTTATTACACTGAAGGACAGTGACTGCAGTGGGGTATGTGGGAGGTACTTGTTAATATAGATGAATGTAGTTAACAACAATGTTGTTCATGTGAAACCTTTATAAGATTGTATACCGATGATACCTTAATAAAAAAAAGGCAGTTATTAGTGTTATAACTAACTTTGACAATGTGTTTTTTAAAACATCTTATTTCAATCTGGTCTTTATTATCAAAATGGGTTATAAAAATTATTTACGTAATGACAACCTACAAGTTCGTTTATTTTTATCATCTAAAATGCACACAGCTTGCAGAATGTTGTATCTAATTTTCTCTATTTCTATTAATCTTCAATTTTTATATTATAAATACAAATTATTTGTATTTTTAAGATATCTATATCATTCAAATTCCTCTAGGATAGTCTTGTAATTGTGATTCTGAAACAGTCTAGGTTCTAACCTCCACCCATACAGTCAATTGCTTTTACACTTTGATGCCTTATAACACAAGGCTTTGGAGGAACACAACTGTGTTATAACAGAACTGACTTCATTCCTAGGTGTGAATTTACTGAGGAAAAGCTATGCTCATTTTAATATTTTCAATACATAATAATGACTGATCTCTAATGCTGTCCTGAGAACTCAGAAATACATGTTAGGCAGCTAAGGAGAGTGTAACATCTTAAACCAGCAAACAAAATATGGCAGAAAGGAAGCACAGAGGTGGGAAAACAGTCACTTTCAGTTGTGGAAAGGAAGAAAGCAGTTCTGAGAAAAGATAAAATGGTAGGGAAAAAATTGTTTTTAAAAGTCCAAATCATTGCTGTTTTCTCTAAAATAGTAATTACTTAATCATTTATTGTATTTTAGTTTGGTCAATGTTAAATCACCTCCACACGATAGTCTAAGAAATCTTGTTTGGGTTAGGTAATTTTCAGAGGTTATTTTTAAGAAAATCTGAAATATGCCATAAGTGAGGGTAATTAGAACCGTGAAAATAGTATATAAGAGGGTCCTGGCTTTTTACAGAATAGGTAATATGAACTGTTGTTTGCACAAAATTTCTGATTTGCATTTACCTCGTGTTACACTTTAGCAAAACTCCAGCTGAGATGTCAAGCTGAGTGGTATATAAAATCCCAAACTGACACTCATTTGCACAACATGACAGAAATGAGTACGATAATAAAATGTTATGAAAATGTTTGGTCCCTCCTTTTTATACCTGGAATCAGCTGACACATTTTAAAAAACAAACAAAATGCTAAAGTTAGAATGAAATTTATGACACTGCCGTAGCTCTCCATGGTGATGTTGACTTCTTTGGCATCTTTGTGGGAATAAATGAAATAACATGTTTAAAGAACCTAATGCAGGGCCTGGGACAATGTAGCTACAACTGTAGTTCACTAGTTAATTCTTTTTCCCTGTGCTTAAAAAACAGGTAAATGTATCAATATATCTGGACATATGTGTCAGGGATTTTAGAGAGTCAGCGAATATCAAAATGTCTCCATTCTCCATCTGAGTTCTCAGCCATTTGAGAAACAGACATGACTGCCAAATGGTGGAGGTAAAAATGTCAGCTTTATTACTGGTAAAGTTGTTTGGAGAATGACTTAGATATGAATGTAAGCAAACAAGCAAAAAAACAGAAATAGATTCATAAATACAAAGAACAAACTTGTGGTTGCCAGATGGAGGGAGTGGGGGATGAACAATATAGATGAAGGGGATTAAGAGTTACAAACTTCTAGTTATAATGTAAATAAGTCAAATGATGAGAAGTAAGAGCCCCAGGAATAGAGTCAATATTGTAATAGCTTCATACAGTGACAGATGGTCACTATACTTACTATGTAGGCATTTCATAATATATGTAATTGTCAAGTCACTATTTTGTATACCTGCAACTCATATATATTTCAATCTTAAAAAAGAAAGAAAGAAGAAATAAAAAGGAAAACAATTATATAGCAAAAAAAAAAAAAGCCTTCCCTGGCCAGTCTGGTTAGCTGTGGTGACCATGGAACAACCTCAGGCCCCCAGAGGCACAGCCTGCTGACACAAGCTTTCTCCTCGACCAGACTTGAGTCACACTCCGCAGAACCCTCTTCTCAACTAGATACTGACCTCCACCCCTGTCCTTGCTAGGCCTGCCTGGCCCAGTTTCAGCAAGGATTCTGGGAAGTCAGTTTAGAGAGAATCACTACCTTTGATACTGATCATCTTCGCTCTCGATTTCCTCATCTTCCACCATCTCCCAGCTGATACCCGCTCCCACTGGCCTGCCTTTGGCAAGAATCTAAGAGGAGAACTAACAGAAACTAAGAGATTGAGCAAGAACTCCCCCGACCCTGGGATGTCTCCTCTTGGTCATTTTCCATCCCCTGAACTTCCTATGCCTTCCCTTGGGTATAAGTCCCCATTTGTTCTTGCATTAAGAGTTGAGCTTGAGCTCTGCCTCTATTGCGATAGTTTTGACGCCTGTTGCAATAACTATGAATAAATCTTTCTTACTGTGTTAATAAGCATCCGAATAATATTTTTTTTAACACGGCCCCACTCAGTTCACAGAGTGGCAGAGAAAGAAACGAGAATATTCTCCTTCTGCAGTTGGGTAGAACCCAAAAGGAGAGCCAGGAACAACCATAATGTTCATGCATGCATCATTCTTGCTCTGATGCATATTGAGATTTGTGAAGGTGTTTTCTCTTGTCCTATTCTTAATATTCAATTAGGACAAGAGTTGAACTTGCTACTTCAAATTTAGGTGTCCAGATATTCACTAAAGACCTACCAATGTGCCCACCACTAAGAAGAGTGAAAAATGAATGTGAAATATATGCCTCACCTCAAGGAAATCATCAAACTATCAATTATCATTAACTAACCAATAATTAGCTAACTAAAATTATCTTAGTGAGGACTTACTTTGTGCTGAGAACAGAAGCACTTAAAGATGCAGAAGTGTAAGTCCTCAAGTCCTTTAAAGAGCTTGAGCTCTACAGTTTGACCCTCACATGTCTAGAATTCACATTTCTAGGAACTCTGATCCTTGATGATAACACCAAGGATCTAAAAATAAGTAAACTGAGGCTTTAGGTGACTGACAATGGTCACATAGATCAGGAAATTCTGTGCCTGCTGGGTACACACTCTATAACTGTCTTGGGCTCCAAACTGCTTCTTCACTCCCTCATGCCCTGAAATCTAAGTTACCACTGACCTCTCCCTCCTCACCCCTCTATCAGATCCATCAGCAAATCCTGTTACTCATTCCTCCAAAGTCAAACCTGAGTCTGTCCACTCTGCACCACCTCACATGCCTCCCCTATTCTGTGCACCACTGCCTGGACCTCTTTAATCAGCCTACTAACTGTTTCTGGGACTTTCTCCCTTACCTGTCTTACCCAAGTGTCCAGAGATGTTAAAGTATCGGTAAGATCTTCTCACTTTTTTGCTCAAATCTATTTCTAAGTTCACTTCAGAAAAATCTGAACCTGTAAAATAGCCAAAGAGGCATTATTACTTCTGGCTCCATTGCGCCCACATCACTCCCTAGCTCACTGCTCTCTTACTATATGGCTTCTCTTCAGTTCCTAAATGAGCCAAGTCTTTACACACTGAGGACTTCAGCACATGTATTCCCTCTGCCTGAGATGTTCTCCCCTCATTCTTCAATTGACTAAGACCTATCTATTCTTCATATCTCAGCTTCCCTATAGATACCTTCCTTGACACATCAGTCTAAATCAGCTACTTTTGTTTTATTCCTTTATAATATCCCACTGACTTTTCTTCTTGGTCTTATTCAGCTTGAGTTTATATTTTTATTGGTATGATTTTTGTTTAGTATCTAGACTATAGGTAGATAAGATCAATGTCTGCTTTACTATTTCCTAACATAATGCTGAAACACTCAGTGATCAATAAACACTGACTGTACAATTGACTGAACCATCTTTGAAGCAGATGTTTGAATGGAATGCTCTGAGAGAATCATTTTTGACGCATATGCCTTGAGTAGTAACAATTAACAATAGTCTTGGGGTCACTTACAGCAAGAGAAAACAACACTCAAATGTTATGATCCTAAGTCACCAAGAAAAGGCTAAATTATTTTGATATAAATGTTTAATTAAGGAAGCATGCAACATCTTTTGCAAAGATGTAAATTTAAAATGTTAAAGTTTTTAAAAAGTCATCTGCCAAAGAAGCTATTTCAATTATTTTATAAAGTCATTTAAGTAAAATAATTTTTCATTTCAATAACATTGGATTAATAAGATGTGATTTGGGAAGTGAACATTTATGTACATGAAATAATCCATATGTGATAAAATGTACATTACAAACATGGTCCAATGGAAATAAGAAAGTAAGACCATTTTGGGAGATTCACTTAAGGAAACTTCTTGGGTAAGATTTGTATAGGTAGAGAATCCTAAAGAATGAATTCTAGTTAGATAGAAAATAAACAGCCAAGATTCAGAGGTGGATAGAAATATCTCTGTGTGGGAATTAGGGGGAATCTGTATTAAACAGAGCATTATAGCAATAAGTTTAACTAAATGGGTTTGGTGAATACTGGTGAGCAGTGTGGGAGAAGCAAATGTCCAAATTCTGGTGCTCCAAGGTACAGATTTATGCATTTCACTGTAATAAGGAACCCAGAAAGTTCATATTAAACAGGGACTATTTCCCACTCCCTGAATAACCTCTTCTAACAATATGGCACAGCTTTGGGGAAGACGACTTTCCTGGCTCAAGACACCTCATGCCACAACAAACGCAAACTGGATGATCGCAGTTCTGTGGAGGCTTTTTTCTCCAGTTGATGCCAAACTCCTCAGTTAATGCAGGCAAGACTGCATACAACTACTAGAGAAGTCACCCAGGTTCTAAATTCTACTACAGATTCAGATATTTTAAAAGCCAGCACCCTCCTCAGCCTCAAATGCAAACTCAGCATCCCACACATCAGACTGCCAGCCGGACACGGAGGAGGAGGGGACCTGCCCATTATGGCAAAAGACTTGAAACAGGCTTTAGCTGGTCTTCTGCTCCTATGGGCCGGAGGAACATAAACAAAATTCCTTTCCAGACAAAGTGGAGAGATGGCTCTACTTGACAAAAAAAAAGTAAATTGTTGGAGACGGTTAATTAAATGTGTTTAGTGGTAATACGGAACAAGCTAATATTCATACAAATCTACAGTATTATCAGCAGCTTAGATTCATTTATAACATTTACAAAACACACAAAACCGGAAATGTGACCTACTGCATTCGGTGTCAGGGTGCCGTATCAGTAAGGTGTTAAACTGAAGCGATGGGTTAAATGAGAAACTGAATGAGGATAAATGGTAAAACCTCTATGCAGTTTTCCAAGAAAATTGATTGCATAAATAACTAATATGCTTCCAAATAAAATCACATTCAAAACGTATTCAATCGGCTGCAATTATATCCTAACACTACTAAAATTTCACTTAATAGCATTACCTTATATTTGAATAGTAGTAGTGTGCTCTATTTGATGTTGGCTGCAAGCTGTTAAATATGTGGCAGCAGTAAACATTTATGGAGCTCTTTACTACATGGCCAGAGCTTTGTATGTTCAGTGCTCAGACCAAGATTCTCTGGTATAGACGCTACTATTATCCCCATTTTATTCATAAGGAAACAGGTTTTTGAGAGCAACTTGCTGAAGGAGCTTGTTTTAATTATTTGAGTTTTCCTAGAGTTAAGCACATTGTGTACCATAGAGAAAGTACTAAAAAAATGATTGTGTGTGTGTGTGTGTGTATTTTAATTTAAAGGAAGGATTTTCTAACAGAATAATATATATAAATATATGAAAAAAAATAGTAGCCCATCAAAGGATTTGGATTAGAAAATTGCTACAACCCCAAAGTCCACTGTCCTATCATTTTGAAATAAATGCTGGGTATATGGATTTCAAATTATCTTAAATATCTCCCTCAAAATTTAATTAAAAGCAAGATTAAGAAAATGTTAACTAAATTGAGAAAAGTAAAAAAAAATTCCAAATGAACAAATAATCAAAAGGGTTATCATTATGCATCTTTTGTTTCTAAGTATTAGAAATACCTCAGAAATAATTCTCTGTTTCAGTGGATAAAAATATGTGTAGGTATTACTTATTTATACCTTTCCTGTTTCAAAACAGATTTAAGAAAATATACAAAATTTAATACAATTTATGACAAAAAAAAAGAGGGATGAAGCCAGGAAAACAAGAAAATTGAGATAGAAAGGTAATCATGAATCCCAGGAGACAAATCAGTAAACAAGGTACATCCTTGGAGATCTTGTAGAGGTGACAGAGAAACTTGTCTCTGGATTTTCTAACATCCTCCAGAGAGATAGACCATCTGCTTTTCGGTTTGCCATGTTCAAAAAATAAAGTAAAACATTCACTTTGGAGAAATATACAGTATCTAGTACTAAGAAGAGAAAAAAAAATCTCCTGTATAATAGTACAAGTGATATTCTCAGCACCATTTATGCAAACAAGACAGTTTCATCCATATAAGCAGATACTTCCAGGCCAATGTGCAATATAGCATAAAATTTTTTGTCCATTGGGATGGTTTTTTGTTGACCTGTCATAAAGAAAAGCTATATTTTAGAGCACATTCCAGAAAAAGTTGATAACTTGCCTATTTCCATAAAGTCATTTATATATGTTACTTCTTTCAAAAGTTTTTTTTGTATTTTATGTTATTACTAAAGGTATATGCATGTGTAGGGAGACAGTTAGATAATATATAAGGATACTTAGATCAAAGGCATCAGAGTTCTGTCCTTATTTTAAAAATGTAGTCATCTATACTCTCTTATCACCTCTTTATGAGCCATCTTCATCTTCTCTTCATGTTTCTTTTGGTGTGCAACTACGTAGTGCCAAAAAAAAAAGTTCATACAGTGATTTCTTAATTTTTCTATTTTAAGCATCGTCTATTGACTTTGTCTAAAAAACAAATATTTGTCTTTCTTTATTCTCACACATATATACTCTTCTCTTCCCCTCATCGTCAATACAATTATAACAAAGTTTTATTTATCTCAACATTCAGTGTTAATTTAACACAGCTTACACCTATGAAATACTATTCACAGCAGACCTATATAATTAGTTTTCTTTCTTCTGCAACTTTTCGTTTTCCTTGGAATGCATTTATGCTTTTATTCCCAAATAACTATTGAACTCTATAAGTGTTCTTGCTGTTTGGGATGTATGACTAAACAGAGCAGATGGAAAACTCCTGCCATTGTGGAGCTTATGTAGTAGAAAAAGGCAAAACTGACAACAAATCTGATATTAACAAATATTATAAATAATTAAAAAATAGTATATTAGAAGATGATAAATGCTATAGATAAAAGGGAATTAGGAGTGATGGTAAGATACCAAGTTTAAGTGCATGTATGAAAACATTCATATACATATTCAATTTCCTAACACCGTCTGCTAGAAAGGTCTAAAAGCCAAGACAACTCATTGCCATTAGCATACCTGACACTCAGATCTTGGTTTCTAAATACAATTCTCCATTGAAAGGTACCAGGGGCTCCTTGGAGAAACCAGGTTGAGGCAAGAAAAGTATAAGATGAGCCAGGAACATCTTATTATGCCAAAAAATTTTGGAAGTGTTCAAAAAAGATAGTGAGGACATGTCAAAAGGACACAAAAGCCAGCTTAAAATAGTTTCCATTGGCCAAATCTGGGACAATGTGAGCATAAATTTGACTAGACAGGACATTAGTTGCTTCAAGTTAAATAAAGGCTATATAAAGACAAATCTGAATAAAGTCTGTTGATTGGATAATATATAATATGTAATATAATACATACATGATATAATCGTGTTATTGTATGTTAACTTTTTGATTTTGATAATTGCACTGTGGTTATGTAGAAGAATTCTTTTTTTAAAGAAATCACACTAAACTATTCAGAGAGAAAGAAAAATCACCTCTGCAACTTAAATAGTTCAGGAAACAATAATAAAGCAGCAATTATGCCACATTTGAACATTGAAAGAGTCATCATACTGCATAGAGCATACTCACATGAGGCTTTTAAAAGAGTGGAAAGCATGGTGCAGCAGGAGAAAGCAAGCACAGGCCAACTCTCAGCGAGAGCCGAGTTCCAGCTGTAGCTCCTGGTCCTTCCTCAGTTTATGCAACATGCTTCATCTTTGGATTATGAATCACCAAGATTGTGTGAGAAATCTTGGTCTGAGCAGAGCCACAGTCTTATCTGAGAAACAGTTTTTAATAGCTCTCTGATCGCACAGCCAAAAGCAGTTTGCATGACCCATAGAAACCAAAGAACATAACTGAAACCAGGTGCAAACCGTCAGTCTGTATATTTTCTAAAACCAAATGCTGATAAACTGCCAAGGTTCCCTGCTGGTGTTTTGCAGGCCCTGGCACAGATCTGTATCAATACCTGTTAGCCACATACACTCAGGTTTGGCCAAGAGTCAGCACCATGCTCCTAGTGTCTCGAAGATAAGTACAGTGCTGAGAGCAGTTAAGTGTAGGTCTGTGCTTACATGGTCTAAGCCTCTAATTCTTGCTCAAGCAATTTTGAATTACAAACCACTCATCATTGTTCTCCTTTTGGCATCATTCAACATTTATAGAACAAAACAAGTAGAAAGAGACACACCAAAATACTAATTCTTTGTATCTGCCAATGGGGCATAGCTATTGCTCTGCAGAAACATTTCAGTTTACCAAATATTCCAGCACAGACTTATTCATAGCCATGTACATACTTGCCAACTCTTTTACCTCCTTCCACCACTAAATATGAACTTTAAGAGTGTCAACAGACTGATTTAATGTAACAATTGATTAACAAAATCTGTATTTCTCTAGCTTTCATCATAAGAACAGTTTATGGGGTTTTAATTCATTCTCCTAATACACTTGATCCCTATATATATCAGTATAACACTAAAACCAAATTAACCTTACCAATTACACCAGTGTTGTACCAGCATGGAGTCACACACAGCTTAGCCTAAGATCCTTAGAAAATCAAATGGTTAGAGTTGCGGTAGTGTTTTCTCAGCTTTCTCAACAAAATCAGTCCTTGCACATATGCTGTCATGGACTGGGGTATAAATAACAAGTCAAGTCTCAGTTAATTCTATATTCCAAGTCTCTCATGGGCAGAGCTATATGTCCTGTTTCATATTCCGGTTTTGTACTGATGTGGATTCCCAATGGCCTTTATCACTATATCATGCCTATCTTTTCCCCACATGTACAACCTAGTCATGTTTAATAGGTTTCCAGTTCCAACTAATTGCACTATTGGGTAAGTCTGGTATAATCTTATGTATCAACTCAGCTGCACCTTAAGATACCAGACGTTAGTTAAACATTATTCTGGGTTGTCTGTGAGGGTGTTTTTGGATGAGATTAGCATTTGAACAAGTAGCCCAAGTAAAGCAAATTGCCATCTCTAATGTGGCTGGCTCTCATGCAGTCAGGTGAAGTACTGAATAGAATAAACAGGCTGGTCCTCCTCTTGGCTGAATGCCTTCCATCTGGGATGTTGGCACTTCTTTGCTTTTGACTAAAACATCAGCTCTTCTTGGGTTTCGCCTGCAGAAGTTGGACTAGAACTCCACCAGTAGCTCTCCTGGGTCTCCAACGTGCCAACAGAAAACCTTGGAACTTGTCAGCCTCTGTAACCATGTGAGCCAATTCTTCATAATTAGTCTCTTTTTAGATAGATAGATAGACAGACAGACATAGATCCTGTTGGTCATGTTTCCCTGGAGAACCCTGACTGAAGCAGCAGGTTTTGTTTGCATGTGGGGTCTTGACGGTTAGAGAGACCACAAGTACCCCACAAGCTTATCCCTAGGTTTTTGTTACCAAGACCCTAAGACATATCCCTGAGCAACCTCTGCTTCTATCTGGAGGAGCGTACTTATAGCCCCTTCAGGGTAAACATCCATACTCTTTCCCATGTATCTTTCCTATGATCTTTTTAGTGAGCAAGTTGTCTAATTAATGGGTTTATTTTATCCATGTTTCTAAATCTGTGTTACCTGTCCAGGGCAGCTGCCATTTGTTTCCATCCTTCTGAAACAGTATCACTTCAAAGTACCCAACAGGGCAGATCCGTCATAGTCCTCAGTATGTTGTCTTCATTAAAAGTAAGTATGACTTGTCCTAGAACATGGACCTGTACATGGTTTTACATTTCTTTTAGAATGTTTCGGCCAATGTTGGTTTTTCTACGAAATGTGTGATTGTTATTGGGGACTCAGTGTCAGAATAAAATTTAAGTATATATGTGATCCCAAAATGTTGAATTACCTAGGTTAGGTCACTTGGTTGGTAGTCACCTTGAAATACAGTTTACTTTGATGTGCCATCAAGCTTCCCATAGGCGCCTTGGTGAATGTCAGGACCGTCAGCTGTGTGTGGGTGAGCCCACCAGTCACACCCAAACTCACACGGACTGAAGTTTTCTTTCCCTTAATCATTGGTCTCCACTTATAAAAATATGTCTATGGGCATGAGGAAACATGATGTTTTATGATCAGGCACCTTTTTCAACAGATTATCTCTTAGGTTAACAATTAACATGGTGGCCCACGGGTTTGCTGTATAACAAAACCTTTTGCATGCATTCAAGAGGCAACAATTCACATGTTATCTTCTAAAGAAAGACCTCTTTAAAATGTTTACATATAACCTATAAAATGAAAAACTAAAGACAAAGCAACATTAGAATCATTCTAAGAGTTCATCCAGAAGGCCTTAGTAAGTGTCACTGAGATATACATGACTCCATACTGAAGGCTTCTTAAGTCTCCTAGTACTATCCTAGACCTTCAGCTTCAAATAAAAGAGTGTGTGTTGGCAGTTTAGTCTCACTCTCATGGCATTCAGGGCCAGCATCAAGAGCCTGCAACCTGTGTATTTCCCGAGAACCCCAGTCTTTGAAAGGTCTCATGTTTGGTTTAATGTATGGCTGATTTGAAATTCCTAATTATTTTTTTAACAAAGAGCCCTTCATTTTTATTTGTACTGGGTTCTGCAAAGTATGTAATCTGTCTTGCATACATGTGTAAATGCAGCTAAGAGGTAATATCATTCTCTTCCTCTTGGCCTCTCACAATGTTAGCTTTTCACTTTAGTTTTATCCATTCCATGGACTCCCTTTCCATCAGCAATTACTTCCCCTTCTTTCAATTTGTCATTCATTTTAACCCAGCCCTTCTGCTGTGGGGTGGGACCATCAGATTCATCAAGAGGAATGGCACAGAACACTTGGCAGCAAGATAAATCTCGTCAATGCTTCGTCCTCCATCCATTTCCACCCATATGGAACCAGGTTGGACAAGTACACATACACAGGACTGTTTCGTACACAAGGTAGGAAAGAGGTAGACACCATTAATCCTAGTTTAGACAGGTGAGAAGGAAACACTCTCCCCACTATTCTCTATAGATTTGTAATTATATTTAGAAATAGTATAGTGTCATGTTTAGTAATTGATCCTTCATCTGGAATTCATAAGCACAAACGTAGGTCCCAATACTATGTGTTCAAGCGGAGAGGAAGAAAAAAATTGAAGGTAAAAAGGAGATTCATGTAAGCGCCTGTAGCACTCCCTGCCCCCTCTTCCTTATCTCCTCCACAATATTTCAGCAATCTATCCAATGGCGATCCCCCTTTGCTTCCATATATAGTATGTTTGTAAACCCATTCATTTAATCTTAAAAACAGCCATTAATTCTTTTATCATGTCCCAATTTAGTAAGCCGATGTTTTGATTGCCCATTTCTGTTTTTTCTTAGTCTACTACTTTGCGGATGGTAAGGAGGATGACCAGTCTATTGTATATGATACTGCTTCGCCCTCTGTTGCACTTGCAGTAAAATGGCTTCTGTGAGTATGAAAACAAGACCTCAATAAAACACCCGGGGAGCTTCATGAATATCTGACAAGCTTCAACGTAGCCACGTAAAGTGCACCATAAACTGGTTGCAGAACATAGACCTAAATACCTGAACATTTTGGAATAAAGTTGTTACATACAAAGCAATTAAACTTTACCAACATAGTGACTTTTGTTTAGAATCATCTATCTCCTTTGTCAGAAAAATATTTCTGGTCCTCAGATAGCTTAGTAAGCAAAATAATTCAATATTAGGGACCTACTGATACCATAGACTTTTGGCTATTTCCAGCGTAAGCAATATAACAAAGAATGTTACATCGCCGATAAGCTAAATGTTATTTATCACAATCTATTTTTATAATTTCAATGTAGGAGTATTTTAATATAAAGAATACAAGTAATAACCTTGCTTTTAACTACTTTTTCTTTTTTTCTATCTCAATACATTATTGATTGATTGAATGTCACTATCTGAGAAGGAAGCTGAATTTTCAGAACAACAAAAATCACAAATTCTAAATGTTAAAATTATTACAGTTTCCAAAATAATACTTTTTACTTAAAATTATGTTAAAATATCAATGAAAAAGAACATCACTTTACTACCAAAGAAAATTTTTAACTAACATTCATTTATGCAACATGTTTTTCTGTGATCCTATTCTGGGCAAGGTATTGGGACACCTGAATTAATAAATCATGGTCCCTGATCCCTAGGAAATTCCAGGCCTCTGGATAAGTCAAATGTGTAAAATAAACAAGCAGTTACAATGTAAAGGTCTCCTCATCACCTCAAAAACACAGAGGAAAATAAGAAAAACAATTGATTTTTGCCCTCAGAAACCAACAGTCTATTAGAGCAGAGGTTTGCAAATTCTGCTTAAAGAAATAGACTGGTCTCCCAGCCAGTGAAATTTAGACTGTAATCTTTTTTCAGTACATTAAAATCAGAACTAGTGTGTTGATTAAACAATGGGTGGGTTAGCCATGTAAAATAAATATATACAGAGAAAAAGAGAGCCATACACATAGTAAAAGAAACAAAGATTGGTAGTTCTTGTCCTAATTCTATTGGGAGAGAGTTTTAACAGGCTTCCAGGCTTATCTCCTCTTCCTGAAGGTACGTGTCCTGTTGCTGAGATTATCATATCCAGTCATTGGAGCTTCATGCCATGAAATATTGAAACTATATAATGTATATAAATCCCCTTGTTGTGATTCCATGCTCACCAAGCATCTTCCTGATAATTTTGTTTTCAGTGTAGCTTATCTATAGGGAGCAAATGTACTTTTCAGACAAATGTGAATGTCAAGTTGGCTTCAAACATGTCTCATTTTTAATTGACAAATTGGCCTCTGAGGTCTGTTAGTCTGAGTTAGCATCTTTATGTCCAATCATTCTTATTAACTGAGACATGGCAGAGGCTAGTTTCTGAGTACACAAGGCTGTGTCTGATCCTGGATTGTGGTAGTCACCAGACAAATCTGTCTGGTGACCAACTGTCCTTTCTTCCACATGGAAACACCTCTTCATTCTCATTCCATGTGTTCTGAAACCTTCTAACATAATGGGACGTATCCAAAATGTGCAGGGAGCATCAGAGATTTACAGGTAGCTCACCAAGCTCTGTTTGGAGCACATCACAGGGGATGGGGGAGTAGGAGTTAATCCTTCCACTGAGGCTTGACTTTGCCAGGTGGCTAAGGGAGTAAAGACTGCCCCAGGAAAAAGAAGTTCCCATTGCAAAGAGCTGAACAACTGGGAAAACATGGGACAAGCAGAGTTTGCAATGCCTAAAATACAGAGTATATTTTGGGAGGAAAATTGTGAAACGTGACAAAACTACGAAGGATTTTGTATGTTTTTCTAATTGACTATAAAATGAACGGAGTGCCTACCATGTGCTAGGCCTTATTGAAAACCTTTGGGACACATCACTGAATAGGAAGTTAGGCTTTATAGAATAGCTAATGGAGACCAAAAATAGTTTTAATCAGAGAACTATTTCTTTAAAAAAAACATTCAATGTAAACGGTAATGTGCAGAGACTTTCCACAGCAGGTCTGAGACTGCTATTTGCTTTCTAATTGTAATAAGGCCTGTTTATTTCTAAGGCCTGATTGCAAGGTTGGCCTTAGGCTGGTGTCTGCAGACTTGGATTCAGGAAGGTTTCCAATATTCCCTCACTGACTGCAATGGCTCCCTCTGCCTAAACTATTTATACAAACAATGTGGTCCATGCTGAACATAAGCCCTCCTTCCCTTCTAGAAACTTGGAGTTTGGGTAAGTGCTAGGCAAAAGGTGCCCACGTGACCAGCCACCAATAAAAACTTGAGACAGTGAGTTTCTAATGAGCTTTCCTGGTGGACAACATTTCGTATGTGATGTCACAATTCAATGCTGAAGAAATTAAATGTGTCCTGTGAGTCTCCACCGGGAGAAGACTCTTGCAGGCTTATATCTGGTTTCCTTTAGACTTCACTTCATGTACCTTTTGCCTTTGCTTATTTTGGTTTGTATCACTTAGGTGTAATAAGTTTACATTACAGCTAATGTAATAATAAGATCTGTGAGTACAAAATACCGAGTCCTATAAGACTTCCTAGCAAAACATCAAAGCTGAATGTGGTTTGAGGGACACAGATAGATAGGAGATCAAGACCGGATATGCATGGAAATAGAGGGAATATTTAATGATCAAAGGAAAACTCAGAACTTATTAAATGAGCTACTGGATGAATAGTATTATTATTAAGCAAAATAGTTTAAAATTCTGAGAAGAAGCAAATATAGGGAGAAACAATTTACATTTTAAATCTAATATTTTTTTGTTAGCTGTTGGATATCCACAGAGAGCAATTTAATAGGTAATAAGAAACATAGTCTTATCCATGGAAACCAGGACAGAAACATTGACTGAAGATTTATATGTAGAGGTCATTAGTATGTAGGATGGTGTTATATACTCAAGTAATACTTATAAAGTGAGGAGAAAGGACTCAAGATGTAACCATAGAGAATATCGACATTTAAGAGGTAGGTGAAAGAAGAGGATCCTATGAAGGAAATGTACTTGTGGCAAACCTCAAGGAGCGCTATCGTATGCCACAGAAGAATGGAGTATGGAGATATCTGAACAGTGGCTGTGGGATCCGTCCTACTGAAGCTGTCTAGGCCTTGAAGGGAGTAGCCTTACTAGAGTGTGTGTAGAAGAGCGTAACAGGAGGAGAAACCAGCTTAAAGTAAGAAATAAAGAAATGGGGCCCCCAAAATAATTTAACCAATGTCTTGAAGCATGGAGGTAGAGGGATGTACTTATAGGTATGTTTTAGATGTAGTTAATTTCTCATTTTTATATGTCTTGGAAATATTTTAATTTTAAGGAAATAAAGCTAAAATTAATAGCGAGAGTCTGAAGATGGAGGAGACCCAGTTAGGCTGCCAACATACGGCTATATTCTTACAGATTATTCTAGTTCTTAACTGATCAACAGTGGAAAGTTAAATGGGATGCCTCGGAGGTCCTGTGTGTAGCACATGTTGATGGACTAGACATCACAGCAGCCTACGCGCTTACAAGTACAGTAAAAATGCCACTGTGCAGATGCGAGCCCTGTCTACTAGCCCATCCCAAGCTTATGCATGAAAAAGTCTGTCAATGAAATACACTTACTTCCTCATCAGCTTTCACCCTCCCCAAATCTCTTTGGTCATAAAATTTCCATTGTGACCATCCACATCAAGTCCCTCAATAGCTTCCCCCTTAATATATTACTATATTAATATATATACATATATACTATGTTTTTTTTCCTATACACACATACCTGTGATAAAGTTTAATTTATAAATTAGGCACAGTGAAAGATTAACAAAAACAATGAAATAGAACAATTACAGTAATATGTTGCAATAAAAGTTATGCGAATGTGGCCTCTCAAAGTATCTTACTACTCGCTATACTGCACTCGCCCTTCTCCCTGTGATGACGTGAGATGATAAAATGCCTACGTGGTGAGATGAAGTGAGGGGAATGACGCAGGCAGGTGATGCAGTGTTAAGTCACTACAGACCTTCTCATGATACATGAGGAAGAAAGTGAAACCACGGATAAGGGCTGGCTACTGTATAGCAGAAAATAAACACAGGGCTTCAATAGGTATATTCAGAAATTCCCACAAAAATACATTTCCCGAAATGAGTCTTTCTCTTTCACTTTTCATACCTGGTTTTCCTCCTTATGTTTTTTAAATGTCGAGCTTTGTGATCTAAAACTATTTTCTTAGTTACATTGTAGAAAAAAAATGTAATTATACTTTGAAAATTTGTTAATGTGATGATACAAACTTGATTATAGTTCCTGAGAGGTTAATGAAGTGAATTTCATTAATCCAGATAATAAATCCATGAGTAGGATGACCGTATACACACACAAGATTTTCCAGAACAGAGTATCTTTCACATTTTCTTATCCTTTTCCCTAAAATTATAGTTAAATGAATATAAAATTAAATTTGCTTTCATTGTTTCTCCTTTATAAAATTATTCATCTAAGCAAATACACAAACACAAATGTAAAATGTCAGCTATTGGGCAAAAACTGAAATCACAGTATCTAAAATATAACAACTGCTGTTCATTTTTGTCAGAACATGGAATGAAGAGATGGTGAATACCAAGATGTCAAATTCAAATTAAAATGACCTCAAGCTAAAGGGCAAAAAAAAAAGAATTAAAGAAAAAAAGAGCCCTACCCAGCTGCCAGTGTTCTTGCATGAGTTCTGAGAGGAAGCAAAGTATTAGACATTTACAAGAAGAAAAATAAAATGTTAGCCACTATCTTCTCAGTACTACATGATCGATCTACTTGTGGCTATGGTAACAAAAAATAATAGCTAATATTCATTACTTTATACTAGGCACCATGCTGACCACTTCATAGGGCTTGTTTCCTATAATCCCTAAGTCAGCCTTAAGTTTGGGCGCAGCTGGTATCTCAGTGGTACAGATGACGTGCTGAGTCTTGGAAATTTTGAGTGACCAGTTCAAGATGCCCCAGTTAGTGAGTAAATATGTCAGGACTTGAGCCCTACTGTACAAACTTCATAACTGCAAGGTGGGAAGTGTTGCAGTTTTGCCTGACCTGGCAGAGATGGGTGGTATTTACAGGTAGCTAGTAGGAAAATAAAATGATTTTCCTTTATGAGTCACTCTGTAGAGAGAGGTAGTAAGTCCTGGCTCAGTGACGAGATTTTATAATGACTGTACAAAACACTCCTACATTTCTCTCGTTTTCAGCTCTCCCAATAATCACATAAGATAGAGAGGGAAGTTCCATTCCACAGATGAGGAACAGACTGCGGGACCCGGGCTACTTGTTACGTCATGTGGATAAGAGCTGGCAGGACTCAGAGTCTTTGTTTCCGAGATTATGCCATGTGCACCGTAACACACCACTTAAATAGACACCTCTGGATGACGAGGATAGGACAGGTCAGACATCCACAGCGTGCATATGCATTCAGCTCTGAAAGAAAACTTACTGATTCACCTGAAATAATATGTAAAGGCTCAATGATAATTTTTCAACTGACCTGGAGAAATGCAATATGCACTGATTCTTTCCCCAGAGCTATTTCAGTTTTTCCTGCAACTCCTTGGAAGGAATCCCGAGCTTCCCACTCCAGGAAACTGCTGACTTGAGCCCTCCAAGTGATAAGAATGCCTAAAGGATGCTTCTCTAGGAACGAAGTCAAAGGAAAAAGGGTTGTCTGGCAGTCTGAAGTATAGGAGCTGGAAGGAAATGATTGGGGGAAATGATGATGTAGCCTCTGACAAATCCTTCCCAGGAGTAATGGGTAATTAAGAATGGCACCTATAGACAAAAAGCCAATCAAAGTGAAGTGACATATTCCTGATCTATGCTGCTCTAGTCGAGTCCAAATTTCAAATATGGCTGTGCAATTGATATCTAGATTTTCCTCTCGGCATTTTATTTCCAATCAAGTGTATATAAAAATAGATTTTTATCCATATACACTTGTCAAGGTACAAGCTTATCTTTCTTTCATTTCAGGAATGAAAGAAAGAGAAAGAAATGGGAAGGAAACCTTTGAAGAAAATTAACCAAAAGAATTTTTTCATGTAACTACAAATAAAAAGATCAATTAAAAAATATATCTGATTACCTCACACCAGTCAGAATGGCCACTATCCAAATAACAAGAAATAACAAGTGTTGGCGAGGATGTGGAGAAAAGGGAACTCTCCTACGCTGTTGGTAGGAATGCCAATTGGTGCAGCCACTGTGGAAAGCAGTATGGAGGGTCCTCAGAAAACTGAAACTAGAAATACCGTATGTCCAGTAATTCCACATCTCAGAATTTACTTGAAGAAAAAAAATTCCTGATTTGAAAAGACATATTCACCTTTATGTTTATTGCCACATTATTTATAATGGCCAAGATACTGAAGCAACCAAAGTGTCAATCAATAGATGAATAGCTAAAGAAGAAGTGGTACGTACACACAATGGAATGTTATTTAGTCATAAAAAAGAAAGAAATCCTGCCATTTGCAACAACATGCACAGACCTAGAGGGTATTATGCTCAGTGAAATAAGCCAGGTAGAGGGAGACAAATACCACAAGATTTCACTTATTTGTGGAAACTAAAAATGAAACAAAACAAAATGAACAAAATAGCAGTAGACATGAAGACACTGAGAAGTGGCTGTTGGTTACCATGGCGGAGGGGTTGGGATGAGTGGGTGGGGAGGGTGAGGGGTATAAACAGGCACAAAATTTCACAATCATAATATAAGTTGGTCATGGGGATGGTAGTACAACGATTCTGTAACATCTTCCTATGTCAACAGATAGTAACTGCACCAGGTGGGGTGAGGAGTTAATAATGTGGGTAAGTGTTGAACCACTGTGTTGTATACTTGAAACCAACATAAGATTGTATATCAACTATACCTCAATAAAAATATATATATGTGTGTGTAAATGGATATATATATAAAAGAAAGGTATAAATAAAAAAGAAATTTTATTTAGATTGTCTCAACTAGCTGAAGATGAAAACTCTTTTACTCATTTATGTAAATTATTTTCTGGTGTGATAATCAAGTCTTACTGAAAATGGGGAATGCAAAGGTGTGAGAAAGTCACAATTCTACACTGAAATGACATAAAGTTGCCACTAAAGGAGTGGCAGAAAGTTGCTTCTGGTGTGAATGATATCTGCAACCTTAACCATTTGTGTTCCTGGAGCACCCCTGAGGACCCGTCACCATGCTGGGCATTCCTTAGGAAAAAAAGCTTTTCTATCCTTCACAGGAGGAGGTTTGGCTGCTTCTCTCATACTGGGCTTACAACTGTGGGTTCAAGCTAATGTAGAATGGGGGACATGGGATTGATGGAGGAAAAGGTCTATAAGGGATGACAAGACTGGGGCAGATATAGAACCAAACATTTTATTTGTCAATAAAGCAGGGTTTGTAATGTGCGAAACTGCTTAAACACCTAAAAATACAAGTCACCACTGATGGACCACGCAGGCCTTCTAGTAGTAGTGGTGTCTGGAAACCTTACATTGGTTACAGGATGCATTCAGCCACAAATATTAGAAATGACTCCTTACCTCTCCCAAAATGTAACAGTGGCTCAAACGAATTTAGGTATGTTTTGCATACATAAAAAGAGGTTCTGAGTAGAAAATCTAGGGCTCATGTGGAAACTACAATGCCACTGAAGAGCCAGCCTCCTTCTAGCCTTCTATTTCACCATCCTTGTGTTCACTTTTATTTGTATGGTTATCTCATTATTGTAAGATAGCTGCTTCATAATCCAGCATTCTGGAGAAGGGAAAGGGTGAACACTGAAGAGTCACAGGCATGTGCAAGCCAAGTCCCTCCCTCCTTTAAAGACTCTTAGAATCTTCACCCAGTAAATTCTAGCTTCATGTCATTGGCCACCTCTGGCTGCCAGGAAAGGCTGGAAAGTACAGGCCTTTGATTTACATGCAGCATGATAACCTAAACAAAATTGGGAACAGAAAGGAAAGCAGGAAGTGGATACTGGGAAGGCATCTTACGCATCTTGCAGCTTTGCCACAGAAGGAAAGAGGAGTGGAGAATGAATGGCATCACTGCTGCTCAAGATCGGCCGCAAAGGGTAGGACTAGACCTCAAATATCTAGACATTTTCATGTCTCTTCATTAACCTATCTTGATTTAATTATCCATAACTTTATCAACATCCTTTGTATTTTTAGACGGTTACACAAGTTGTTTTTCTGCTCCATAAAATAACTCAATTCAAGTACCTTTAATTAGGTCTTATACTTATCACGCACTAGTTTTACAATATAAGAAATCTGTGGCTAACATTTATTAGTTACTGTCCTTCAGGCACTATACATATTATTTAATGTGATCCTTAAAACATTCCTATTTATTACTATTTTATTTTTGTCTGTTTGGACTGTTCTATTCCAAAGCACATATGGCAGTGCCTAGATATGTCCCAGTAAATATCTGTGGAATGAATGAATCCCCATTTTGCAAACTGGAAATATGAAGCATAAATTGTATAACATCAAAATTTAGTGAATGGCAAAGCCAGAATATAAACCTTTGTGGTATGACTCCAGAACCTATGTCCTTACCACTATGACAGCTGATCTCATGTAGGAATAAACAACTTTCTCATGGCAGGAACCATGATTTACTTGTCAGTTAGATCCTCAGCATCTAACATAGTGCCTGAAATATCTTAGATGCCAATAAATACTTTTAATGAATTTTGACAGGCAAAGAAGCAGAGAGTGACCAGTAGACCTACAAATTCCAACTTTATATCAGCTCTGGGACAATGGGATGGGCCTGGCAAAGCCAGACAAATTCTTGCAAATACTTAAGCAGCCTAATCTTAGACATCTCCAAGGAGAACATTCTTCAGTCTTTTTATATAAAGCTTTCCCCTCCTGCATTTTGAAACCTCACTTCCAAAAGCACAAAACAAAAACCATAAAAACCTAAACATTGAAAAAACAACTAAGGAGGTAGGAAATACTACTTGAGCTGAAAGTTTTAAAACAAAGTTGCTACTATTTCAGGCTTTGACATTTGCTGTTTCTTCTGCTTGCAACTTTCTTCCACGAAGTAATATATATAACTTCTTCTCCTACTTCACTTAGATCTTTGCACAAATCACATATTCTCAGAGATACTAACGCTGATCCTTCCTTTAAAATAGTCCCCCTCCTTTCTCTATCCACTTACCTTGATTTATTTTTCTTCATGACACATTGTGGTACTAGACAGTGTATTTTATATTCATTTTTGTGTTGTTATCTTCCCACTAGATAGTAATATTCCTAGGAGCAGAGTCTTTGTCTCATTTGATTACCTCCTTATCCCCAAAACTTAGAAAAGTATGTTAATATATTGTAGATTTCACACATTACTGTTTCAGAGAATAAATGAATCAGTGAAATTAATTCAAGAATGGCATAAAAGGAAGCTGGCAGAGACCTGGGCGATGTACTCTTATGAATGTGATTAGAACCATAGGCAAAGATGACTGAGACACATCAGCTCCTATACTCATGTAACCAGCAGTTACATCAACTGAATTTTATATACTTTTGGTTCTTAGTCTAAAATAAATATCTTGTATGTGCATTTTCTTCCTGTGGAGGAGGAGATTTATGTAATTCTGAATTTTACCTCGTGGGTACCATGGGAACAGCAAGCTCCATGTAATCAGTTATACAATTTAACAGAATTTCAAATGTTGCCTAGAAGAAACAACCTTCAGTGATCCTAATCAATACAACCGGTTGTTTTAGCTGCAGTCCTGGAAATTATAAAGCAGAGTATCGATAAACACCATGAGAGGAGGAAGCAGTGACATGACCAGTCTGCCTTCAAGAAATGAAATGTTTATGACATACCAATCATTCATTCCCTGACTGTACAGAAGAAAGTATAGGTGTTGAACTGAATTAATTTCAACTCATGAATGGAAAATTTTTAAGTAGACATAAACAAGAACCTAATGACACTAAAAGAAATGAGTTATTACCACAGAGATTATTGAATCCATTCCAGAAATATTTTAAATAGGGTTTTGATCCCTTTGTTAGGAAAATCTAGATGTAGAGATATCTTATTTAGGGGTCGAACAATATAACCTCTTTAGACTCTGTTATAGGCTGAACAGTGCCCCCCGTGAAGTTCATATGTGGAAGCTCCGCCTGCAGTGTGATCCAGGTCTATGCACACGGCAGTGACAGGGTGGCATGATTTCAAGAGAAAAAGCAGAAGCATTCAGGACCTCCTGAAGCCTAACTTCAGAAGTGGCACAGTGTCACTTCTGCCACATACTCCTGGCCACAAGGTCCCTCACACTAACGGAGTAAGGAAATAGACTTACCTCTTGATGTTAGAATCTGAAGGGTCACATTACAAAGGCCATGGGTACCGGGAGGCTGTTAATTGTGGCCTTCAGTACAATCGATTCGCATTAGAGCATCTGAAAAAGCAATTTACAAAGTGAATGTGTGAGTGGAAATGGAGGTGGGAGGGGAGCACCATATAAGGAGAAATCAGGGCTGACATTACTTAAGCATAATTATCATAATTTAAGTAATAGCTATTCATATAGTGGAGTGACAGTAGAGATTATTCTAATTTTCTTAATGAAAGAAATTCACTTCTTTAAAAAAATTTTTTTTATTTAAATGACAAGGTTCTTAATTACATAACCTTGACATGGAGATTTTCACTCCCTAAAGTAAATCAATTCACGTGTTAAAATCTGTGGGTTTCACTTTTCCCTTCCTGTTGAACAAATATTCCCTTGTAATAATTGTCTCTGTAGAGCACAATAACTACCCAGCCAGTCTGCCGGTTCTCTGAGTGGGAGGCTGTCAAATGGTGCATGAGAGTCAGACAAAAATGCAATCATTTTCTGCATTGTGACATTCATGAAGCATATCAAAAGCTCTTAGTAATATGGAGACAATATGTGAGTTTTAGGCCTAAGTGTACAGAAACACAGCAGAACTGTCATGATTACAGCGTGTTCCCAGACAGAGGACGCAACATTTTTTTAAAAAGTCAGCAGTCTTCAGTTTTTTTTTTAAACCTTCAACATAGTTGGGTTTTTTGCTTTTCTTTTTTTTTTTCTGGTTTCACAATAGTCAAATAAAATGAAAAGTCACCTTAATGCTCTTTGTAGGAGCTTGTCTTACTATTTTTAATCTAGAAGAATGAAGAAATAAGTTATTTAACAAAGAAAAATTTCTATGAGAAACAGTTATGATTAGTGTGTACATCAGGTATTCCTACACATTCAAGTATACCTAAAAAAATTCCTTATTTTCTATAATTTTACATAAATTTTATTTAGGTCCTAACGTTTCCAGAAAAGTTAAAACTCAGTCTCCTCCAATTCAGTGGCCCTCACTTCCCTGAGCTGCATAGAAGTTCCAAGAAGCTTACATAATGCCAAAGTACTGGGGGCAGAGAGGAGACATCTGGCCTTGTCAGCTGTCAACGCTGGAATCCATAGCGATGCCCATCGTCCCATTCCTGGGCCTCAGTCATTGGTCCCTGCATATCCATCCAGCTTTTCCTGGTTCTTATCATCAAGACCCCATCAGGTCCAGCAACCGTCTCATTTGTTCTATGTTCCTGTTAGGTGCACAGAAATTACCAATTCTTATTTCCACAGAGTGTAGAAATCCTACCTAGTCTGTTCTGAGGTCTTGTATGCTGAGATACGCTACTCAATCATTTCAGTTTTCTGAGATTTAATCAGGAAAGGAAGCACATGCCTTTCTCCTTTTGGGCCCTCACAAGGCCAAATGGGTTTTGTTTTCCTCCCTCTCTGGGGCTCAGTTACAGAACCAAGGCGAAGGAACTTTCCCCAGGGCTACTCACATGTACACCCATCACTTCGCCCTGACCCTTTTCTTTCTAATATGCACAGGGAGTCTTTCCTAGGTGGTATATGGGAAGGGAGGTTTGCTTTTTCTCATATTTTCTCCTATATCTTTCATCAAAATTATGAGTAACTTCTGTTCCTCTAAGTAGAGGAAGTAGATATGATACCTTTAGTTTAAGGCTTACTGGAAAAACAGCTGATTTCTTTAAGATGAAATCTGGACCTCTTTCTACATTTAATTCTAATATAAATATGTTTAATATCATTTCACTGTCTTCCATTATTTAATAAAAATTTAGAAACATCACTTTATTTAAAAACAGACTTATAAGCACATTCTTTTAAGCAACAAAAGTCAGCAAAAGTCTCTCTTTTTTTTAATTTGTTGTTCTGCATTTTCCCCACGACACTGCCTAGTTGCTTGAAAGAACAAAAGGTCAAAGAGGAAATGAAAGTGTAAAGGGAAAAATAGTCATTAGTACTTTAGAAATAGTACCCTTCCACGCTAACCCTGCTAATCATCTGCTTTACACAAAATTATTTTTATCTTGGAAAATGTATTTTTTTCTTTGACAACACAGAGTTACATTATGGCAGTCTCATTCCAAATGTAGGTCAAAATTGATTTCATTTCATGAAGTACTTGAGAGTCGATTCTAAAGCACAATAGTAAGAGAAGCAATGGATAACTCAGGGCTTGGTGGAAATAGAAGTTGACTTCTTGAAAGAGAGATATGGACCTCCTTCTTTGTTTAATTTTAGTAGAAATAAATTTAAATGGTATTTTAATAAAAATTAGAAATATTGTTTATTTATAAACATAATTCATCTCTTGACTATCCATCTATTCAGCTTATTTCTACATTTATCTGGAGGTGAACAGACTTCCTCTTTACCACTACTCACTAGGATCAGACAACATCACAAACAAGAATGATCTGGAAATACGTTCTTGTAGACTTGGGAGAATGTATGGACGGGTTTGTGTAATTGATGTACGTCAGTCTTCATTCTCGGAGCAAATAGAAATTTTTTACTATTCTGCTTCAATGTAATGCTGAATTTGTCAGACTAAAATCCTAAGTTTCCTGGGGGCTTTAGTCGTATTTGGAGAGTCAGTGACTCCTCATAACTGACAAACATTAGCACTGTCTATGCCTTTTCTCCTTTTTGTTGATTCAGACAGTTAATCATTTAGTACGCTTTCTTCTCCTGGACTCCCCTGGAAGCGGAGTCTGAGACAATGACTTCTTGGTTGCGGGTAGTTTATTTGGGACAAGATTGGAGGAAGCAGAAGCAAAGGAACAGGGAGGGCGACATAAGGAAGGTGGGAAAAGCCATAAGGTGCGTCTTACTAAGTTGGTCGTGTCTTAGGACAATCGAGGTTCAAATTCCACTGAGGACCCTGTGAGGAATCATGTAGAATATGCCTAAGATTTATCCCATTGAACGACAAGCAGATAGGGCATTTCTACACCTACTCACATACTCATTGCTTGAGACTCGTCCCATGGATGATAACTCCTCTCTCCTTTCCATGGCTTTGAAAACTCACAGTGAAGCTCATAGTGTGTGACTGAGGGAGGCACTGGCAAAACTACAGCATTCATAGCCCCATCTACATTTGGTTTATTGAACTTTCTGGAGCTGAATTTTCTCTTTGAACAATTTATTATACTACTTGCTTCCTTTCAGGATCTAGTACTTTCTAGGAATTTTTCAGTTGTGTCAACTCACTTAGTCTTTACTGCATATTCTGTGATAGGCAAATATTCACCCCATTTATAGGTGAGAAGTCAGAGGCTCAGAGAGGAAAATTAACTTTCTGGACCTCCAAACTTCTTCACTGGCATTCTTTCTAATATACTTGGCTACTTCTGTTGAAGTAACAGATTTAGAAAGACCTTTGCAACGTTTAAAGACCTTTGGATTAAGCTATAGTGATTCAAACTATAAATTCCACTCTGTAACTTTCAGTCCTCAGGAAAACAAAAACAGTATGCTATAGCCAGAACTTTTTTGGCTGTGACCAGCAGAAACTCAATTTAGGCAAAGAAAGAAGAATATATTGACTCGGGTAACCAAAAGGTGGACAGAGAGACCTCTAGGTGACTATTTCTGTTTATGGGTTTCCTCTGTATCTACTATGAACCAGCTTCTTCCCCGGGCTACAGTGCATTTCCATCCCATTCAGAATTAGAGATTCCGGAGTGTTGGGATCTCTAATCTTGATTACAGGGAAATTAGAATCTAGTCTCTCCAATCCAAAGTTTAAAAACCCCAGAAAAGAGCTCTAACTGGCCCAGCTTTGTCAGGCACTCACCTTGATAGCAAAGGAACAGGACCTGACTTTCAGGTCTCCAGCCTGTGGGAGGATTCAGAGTAAAAGCATTTCTTGGAAAAGGTAGAAGGTGCAACTTGGGGTAGACAAAACAATTGCTGTCTGTCTGCTCCAGAGAAGGAAAGAATGTGACATCTTTTAATTTTTTTCTTAAGCATATTTAGCCCAGTTGGCCAAACTGCTTTTATGTTTTGACACTAAGTTAGGCACAATCACCATCTTAGTTGAGGGAAGAAAACCCTAGAGAATTGAGGTGCAAAATTATTTTTTCATTAAGTATTACTTATTATCTGTTAATGTCTGGGCTATTGCTACAAGTGTTCCTTGGGTGAAATAAATGGAAAACTAATACCAAGAGATTAAAGTAGAAAAAGAAGATATTCATTATTTAATATCTGTCCTATAGTTTGTATACTATGTTTGCTTATTTTATTATCATTATATAATATATAGAGCATAAAATGAATTTTTCCACCAAGCTCAAGCTTCAAAATTTTATCAATGTATATTTAAATTCCACTTCTAGTTTTTAATTTAGATTTAGATTCTTAACTTTGATGCAGCTGGAGTGGGACAAACCTTATCATACCATAGATCTTGGCCCCAGAGTAAGGCTTCTTTTCATTGAATCTTTTTACTTTAATGTGGAATGGGAGTCTCTCAGCAAGGTCCCACAGAAGAATGGTTGGTGTTAAATTAGTTAAATCCAGATTAGCTATTTTGAACCCAGTATCTCCTAAGATTTGCTTACCAGAAGGACACTATGATCTGCTTTCTTCTATTTTTAAAGAGACTCTGTCCTCCAAATGTAGCATTTCAGGCCCAGCAGTTTCCAGCAGTGGGACATTATTATTATTATAGGTCAAAACATTTCAACAAAGCAAACTCTGTTGCTTCTAAACAAACAAAACGCTGTTAGATTTGGTGGTAACAATCAAGCTAAATCAAATACACTTGAATGCTTGTTTCACAAAAATCTGACAAAGATGCCACCAAAGGAGTCCCTGAAATAACCTTCAAAGCTCCTTTCCCCTTTAAAGAGCTAAACCTCAGATTTCCATTAGTTCACAAAAGCAGTTTCAAAAACTTTCCTCATTAAACATGGGAACACACTGCCCTTGAGCCCTAAAATGAGAAAATTTCCCTCCATTGTAATTGCTCTAAGTGAAATACAACATAATATTACCCTACTTGGACATCTCTGAGAACCTTTCAAGAGGCTCATTACCTCGGACCATAGTCAATGCACTTCCTAATGTTTTCAAAACTTAAGGGAAACAGGAAATGAAAGCGGAGAGCCCAGTCTTCTAAAATAATCATGATATTCATGTTGGTCTCAGCAGAATCTTAACAGTTAATATTCATTCATTGATCATTAGGTGCCAAGTGTTTCACACTTACTCATTTGTTTCATCCTCACAAACATTATTTTCCCATTTTACAATGAAGAAAGCTGAAACACAGAGAGAGTAAGGCACGTGCCTGGTGTCACACAGCAAGAAAAAGACAAAGTCAGACCCAAATCATCACGCTCTGAACTGCTACGTTATCCTGCCCTTTAACATGGTTCTTGCTTCCTGAGTTTTCTCAGGAAGTCTCAGTCTGTCGAGTCGCATTGTTTATGTGGCAAGAGAACAGGCCAACTCAGAGCAGCTAATCAGGCCTCCGCACTCAGGAAAGGAAAATTGGTCTGAGAACAGTGTCAGCCACGATATCCCATGCTGCACAGTGCATGCTGTGGGGCCAAGCACATTTTTTACTATATGTGCTCCAGTATCTTTGATTCCGGACTGTGGATAAAGCTGAAAATGTGTTGAAGACACACCTGTAGGTAAGACGGCATTAGCAACGTGAAGAAGAATCTCAACACCTTTGACTTAGGAGGAGAAACTCCACGGGGCTTTTGGTTATAAATCAGACCCACCGTTGAGGGGCCCTTTGATACCCACTGTGTTAGAAAAATATTGATGATATGTTTTATTAAGTAGGAACAATGTTGGGCATTTCAGATGCATTATTTCATTTAATTCTTATGAGTACTCTACAGAATTGCTATTATTGTCCCCATTTTACAGCTGACGATTGCAGTGCTAATCAGTAGAGGAAGGAGAATTTTAACTTGGGTTTCCTTTCATCTAAAGCCTGTATTCTTCACTGTTAGTCTTCCACAAAAGGGAGTCCAAGTTTATTTTACACTGATGTAGGCATTGCCCAAGGCTTACTGTATCAGTACTGTGTCCTGGGCAGAGATCCCAGGCAACACAGCTGCAGACAGGCCTGTGGTCTCCAAGGCAGGTCATCGGGAGGCAGAGAACACCTATGGACTTGCCGTCAAGGCAAGGTGGCATGGGGAAGGAGAGTCACGGGCCGAGGAGAATCAGGGCCGACGGTATGATGGAAACAGAGTCTTTGAAACTGAAGTCATTCAGACTTTGCTGAGGTTGGCCTTCACAGCTCCATGTCACTACAGAGTTCAGTAGCTCTCATGCTCGACCTCAATTCAGTCTCTAAATTTCAGCTAACGTTCGTTCTTGGAGCATCTGGATGTTTATTCCTAATAGGACATTGTTAAACTCATAGTAAGTTCAGTAATCGTGTCCATGAGAGGCTTGACTAGCGGTTCTGAGACAGTGCCTGGCACATCCCCTTGATTCTGTCTCTTTCAACTATGAAACGCTGCATCTTTACCAGATACGTCAACAGTAACAGAAGATACGCCCATTTGAAAACATCTATGAATAGCCACCTTATTTCAAGATGACAAACTAAACCACAAATTTCGCCACTTAAAGTGTAACTTTATGCCTTTTCACAGTAGAGATGGGGTTTTTTAACTCCATTAAAATTTATAGTGCAATGGACACCAAATGATTGATGCATTCATGAGGACTCTTTCCATTGCAAACTCATCTTAAACAAGACACACGTAAAAGGGGAAATTTTTGACTCACAAAATACAAAATAGATGCTGGCCTTGGAAACACCTGGTTTCTTGAACTCAAGTAACATCACCAGTGCCTGCCTCCAACTCTAGTCTTGACACATTTCCGTGTGTTGTTCTCCCCCTCCCTTCCTTCAGACATCTTCCATGTGGTATGTACGAGTGAAAGAGGAGGTGACGTAGATCTGTCTGCAGGTGGTGATAAATGCAACGAGCCCTTCTCTTCTGCATTAGAAGGGTTCCAGAGAAGGACTAGGTTTGACCCAGCCGATCACTTGCAAACCCCTTTGGATCAGTTACCATACGAGGACAGGTGTCAGAGTCTGCAGCCACTCTGGGGCCAGTGTGGTGGAGGAGGCAATCAACAGCTTCATCAGATCCACATGGTAGGAATCCCAAGCAAAAATGGAAATTATTTTGTCAGAAGAAGAGAAAAGAGATGGTAGGATGACTAAAAGAAAGGCAGAAAAACAAAATTAGATATCTACTTTAATAAACTTAAAAAGGATAGAGATCTTATTTCATTTAATGAAATATCCATTCTAAGTATGTCTAAAATCCCCAAATATTTTACATTCAAGGATATCCTATGCACTCGACCTCACTGTTAGGAAAAAACAGAAACACAGTTGGACTAGAAACTGAAGAATCTTTGAGTCAGAGTCACATGGAACAAAAGTTACAACCAAATGCTACCAGGAGTTTATGAATTTTTATATGAGTTTTATTATTTTTTTGAAGCTCTGAACATTAGACCCTAAAGTGAGTTCAGCTTTAGAATAATACAGGTAGTCTAAGCTAAATTTGAAGACTCATGTCAGAAATGCTTTCTAAATGTTTCTTATTGTAGGACCAAGATCAATTCCCACAAAAACGTTAGATTTATTTCTCATATTGTTTCTATGAGTTATTTACTGAAGGTGGCTAATGACTAATTTCTTTTATTAATTTAATGAAGCTTAACATCTCTTCTTTTATTATCTTTCAAATCCTCCCTCTTCAAAAAGAAGAGCATTTATATAGGAATTATTTTCCTTTTTAGTTTTATGCATTTAGCATTTTGAAAAAATATATGAAACGGTGATTAAAGAAAAAATCCTTTCATTATCTCACATATTTATTTATCTCACATTATCCCAGCTGTTTATACAAGTATGGTTATACCAGTCCTTTCAAGATATACAAGAATGTAAAGGAACTTGGTTGAACCATAAGTCTTTCATAATTAAAGTGGAAATTTTTTGCTGGGGAAAGGGAAGTAGTTTGAAATATAGTTTTCACATAAGCTGGTAATAATGTTTAGAAAAAAATTTAATTTATACACAAATACTGTAGAATCTCAAAACAGCAATACACATGTAAATGTATATAACATCGGTGTGTTTTCCTTCAGAATATATATTTCAGAAACTCCCCATGAGCAATGATGCTCTGGGAATTTTTGTTATGAGGCATATGCCTGAAACCCTGTGTGGGTGGCTCACTATTGAGTGGAAATTCTACTGCACTTTAAAACTCTGCACTCTTAGCAATGCTGGTGATTTTCAAAAGCGTATGTATTTCTTGGCATCTGCAATAATATTAGCATATACAAAAGCTTGGAATACATTAGGATGGCCAGATAATAAGCTTTGCTGTCTTTGTAGTTTATATAAAGCTTGAAGGAAAGAAAACGAAGGGAAATGTTATTTAGTTCAAGGCTTCTAAAGACAACAGAGCAAATAAAAGTTATTGTCCTGCAGGCTTAGAATTATATTGCAGCCTTCACCTCATGGTAATTTTAGAAATAGCAACCATCATTACTGTTTTTCCCTGAAGTGTCTCTTTGCAGATGTTCCCAACATGGTCAATGAAGAGTCAAAAAGAAACTTAAAGAGAAAAAAAGAAACTTGAGTGATCGTTTTTGCTTCTTTGTTGATTCTTTTTTAAATGGAGGAAGGAGTGCCACATAATTTCTACCCACATGTAAATATGAAATCAGTGTTCATGAGACAAGTTCAGAGGAGAGTGTTACATATCTCCATCGCAACAAATTAATCAAGTTCTATTTTTAGCATTAACAACAAATATATCCACACATATAAATGAAAGGTTTTCAGTTGAAAAGAAATACAAGTTTGTTTTCAGAACAGTAGAGGAGTATATGATGTGGGAACTTTCAGAAATTTAGAATATTCATTCAGTAACTAGTTTTTGAAATTCTATTACACGTCTGGCACTGTTCTAAGCACTGGAGAAAAGTGTGGTGACTAGGAGAAAAATCACTGTCTTCTGTGAGCTTTCAGTGTCATTCAAATGTCGATGACCTTTGTCGTGTGACTTATCCAAGGACCTTAATAAAATTCCAGTAGCAAAGTACCTTATTGGCTGAGTAAACAGAGCATTGTATATGACAGAAAATCCTTTGGTCTTCAAGAAGAAAAAAATTCAAAGGCCAAGATGCCTGATGCAAATTGAATGATAAGTTGTGGCACAATGGCTTGATCAAAACACTAATTGCCAGCTCTGATGTACCTACTCTAAGTTGAGAATCCCTTGGGAATGCGCTGTGGAAGCATCAAAGAAAAGAAATATGAGGAAATCCATTCTTTTCACCTGTTCCCATAAGTTAAAAAAAAAAAGCAAGCAAGCATGTTTAGATCCTCATAAGGGTCCTTCTTGTTGGTCAATTCACATATGCCTAGTTATCAAGCTATCAAGGAAATTTTTCTCATGTGTTGGGAGGACAGTACATCCTTGACTTTTATTTCACCAAATTTTAGTCTCATAAGATTAATGTATATTTGGCAGGTGGGAGGTTTCATAAGGGATTCTAAGTTTCTCCTTTCACTAGTATTTTCTGAATCAGAGGCCATATATTAAGACCACAATTTGTCAGTCAATGAGTTTTACAGCTTTCATGAGTTCCAGTGGATAATTCCTCTGCTAATATCTCTGGAGATCATGAAAGAGGGATGCTATCATTTCCTAGGTTCAAAAAATATTCCCTTTCTTAATAGTGTCACAGAAGAGGATGGCCGACCCTACTCTCTCCTCAGTCAACTCCATCTGTGCCAGCCCAGCAAGAACATCCCATCCTGCAGCAATAATTCTGCAGGGACTGGTGAGAGATGCCACCTCAGAGCTCTGCCTGAACCCCCAACCCCTCTAAAGAGCTATATACAAAGCAGGAACACATGGAAGGAGAATTTAGTCAGACTTACTTAGTCAGCAATCTGTCTGGGATAACTCTTTTGTTAGTAATGGAGATACGAAGAAAAAATGTGTCTTTCCATTCCAGTACGGACTTGCCTTTATGTTTCCTATCATGCTCCCTTATATCATTATGAAATAATAAATTTTTAGCTGCATGACTCTAGTAGGCAAGTTTTATGAACTAAGTACTCTCTTCAAATGCCTATTCTGAAGGGCTGTTGCAAGAATAAAATGAGATAATATTTGAAAAAGAACTTATCACAGTGCCTGGTAAACAAAATGACCATACTATACCTTCCAGAGGGCACCAGTCACATTGATTTCTATATATGGAGACCCTTTAGAATAGGGCAATATGATGTGCTGGAAAATATGAATATCAAAATAATACACACATGGCCAGGCATACAGTGGGCACTATATAGATATCATTTTCTCTTATCTCTGTGCATCAGGAAATAATCATAATGAGGCCGCTCTTTGCTAAAGCTACCAGTCTCTAACAACACACCAACCTGTGTGAAGAACCTGCTCCGAGAAATGGTAGCATGCATTAAATCAGGTGGTGTACTGTATGATTTTTTGCATGGCTCCTACAGGACTGTGCCCTGGGCATCCTGCTCTGGACTTTCCCCTTCCATTATCTTCAAATCCTCATGAGCCATGGTGTGCCTCTAAACAAGAGCGCTTTTCAGCTGCTATTCATACACAGTTTTTTCCAGTACTTCCAGGAGACTGGTGTGTTTCTGATGCTCTTCAGAACACGATCCCTAAGTGCTAATTGACATGTCCTCCTCATTTCCTTCACTATTTCTTTGAAGGGGACTGTAGCCTCTAAAAACACATGTTCATAGTCTTTTGGGGTTTTATTCAGCAGATGTATCACTTTTATTTACATATCTTTTACCAGCCCTTACAGTTCAAATCTCTTTACTACACCACAATAAATGGAAGAAATAAAGAACACAATAAAGAAAAAATTATTACAGAAAACATTCGATTCAGGATTGTATATTAGAGTGCCCACTCCTGGAAGTATACACACAGCCTGCCATACTAATTCTGAGGGAATGGAAAATTACACGAATTAACCATGTACTGACCACTGGCAGGAGCGTCAATAGTCAAGCACTTTGAAGACAAATATGACAATACCGATTGCGACTGAATTTAAACATACCCTACAATTCACCAAGTCCACTCAGTTATACATGTCAGAGAAACTAGCACAAGTGCACAAGGAGAGACAATTAGAATATATATTTCAGCACTGCTTCTGCCAATGAAAAACTGGAAATAACTCAAATATCTATCAAAAAAGAATGATAAATTGAGACATATTCGTACAATAGGCTACTACACAGTAGTTAAAATAAATTAACCAACATGAATAAACATGGATAAATCTCAAAGATATAATTCTAATGAAGAAGCAGGTTGCAATTGCATTCATTTAGTTTCTTTTTGTTTTGTTTCATTTTTTTCAGCCAGTATTTATTGAGCATTTTCTATGTGTCAGATACACAAGGTCGCTGAGCAGTAGAAATTCAGCAGGGAAAAGAGATGAGGCGAAAAACAGGGGGAGTGTTTTCCAGGTGAAAAAAACATGCCTAAGCCCTGGAATAAGACCTTGGTATGTTCCAGGGCCAGTGAGGAGGCCAGAGTGGTAGATGAGTCTAGGAGGCAAAAGCGCCCAGGGAGGTCAGAGGAAGGACTTTGCTGCTGTTTGAGGTGCGATAGAAAGCTGATAGCAGGTTTTGAAAAGAGGAGTTATATAAGTGACTTATTTTTTTCAATGGATCACCCTGAGCAGGGGGCTGAGAATCTACTGGTAAGGACCACTAATGGAAGCTGGGAAACCAGTTAAAACGCTTTAGCAATTGCTCAAAGGAGAAAGGATGATGGTTTGGACTAGGTTGGGGGACAGGGAGGTCCAGAGAGTAGCTAGATTTTGGATTCTAGATAGAGCCAATTGAATTTGCATATGGGTGGACTTAGGTTATGAGAGAAAGAAAGAAAGGTTACTCCAAGGATTTTCTTCAGAGCTAATGGAAGAAGGATACTTCTATTTACTGAGATGGGGAAGACAGTGGGAAATCCAGATTTATGGGTGTGGTAGGCCAAATAAGGGACCCCAAAAGATGTCCACATCCTAATCTCCAGAACCTGTGAATATGTTACGTTTACAAGGCAAAACGGACTGTATAGATGTGGCTAAGTTAAGGAACTTGAGGTAGGGCAATTATCATGCATTATCCTAGTGGGCCCAATAGAGTCCCAAGGCTTTTATAGGAGGAATGCAGTAATGCCACAGAGAAGATGTGATAACAGAAACAGAGATCAGAGTTTTGCAATTCCTGGCCTTGCAGGTGGAAGAAGGCCAACGAGTACCAGTGGCCTCCAGAAGACGGAAAAGTTAAGGACAGAGTCTCCCCTAAAGTCCTCAGAAGGAATGCAGCCGTGCTGACCCATTTTAGAATTCTCACTTCTAGAACTCAGAATAATAAGTCTGTGTTCAAGCCCCTAAGTTTGTGGTAATTTGTTACAGCAGCAATAGGAGACTTACACTAGGGAATCGAGAGCTACGTGTTGGTTATATTACAATATCCAAGTGGAGGGGACAAGAAGCCGGCTATATGAATTTGGAGTTTGGAAAGACGACTGGGCTGGAGAGATAAATTTTGGAATTATCAGCATATATATGGTGTTTAGTACTTTTAGACAGGATGAGATCATCTAGAGAAGGATTGTGGACAGTGGACAAAAATAAATAAATAAATGGGGAGGTCTGAGAACTGAACCCTGTGGTAACATAGTCAGAGGCCAAATGAACTAGCAAAGGAAAAGAGGAGCTAGAGTGAGAACCAAGGGAGTCTGGTCCCTGGAGCATCACCCCCCTCGTGAAGGGCGGAATGGACATTTCTGTCAATGCTGCTGTTCAGTTGAATAAGATGAAGGCAGAAATATTTATTAAGTCGTGCCATTTATATAACAATTAAGTTTTTTATATGCATGTGCATAATAAAAATATAAAAACCGTGTATAGAAATGACATACACCAAACTCAACCTAGCTTTATCTGAGGAAGGATAATAGCATTATTTATTTTCTATCAGAAATAGAAAAGGTAAAAAATAGTTTCAGGGAGGGGTACACAGAGTTTTCAGCTGAATCTATGTATTTTACTTAAAAACTAGATCTGAAGCAAATACACAAAATGTGAGGATTTGTAAAACTGGTGGTGAGTTTATAAAAGCTTATTGTGTAATGATTTCTGAATGCTTTAACTATTTCATGATTTTAAAGAAATACCAAAATGGCTTGTTTTGTATTTATATGCATATATGTATAAAATATATATGTGTGTAAATATAATATTTAGGTATCTAAAATATTTTAGAGACAAATAGCATAGCAAATAGCAGAAGATACATCAGATGGGGAATGCAGATAGTCCATACTGGGGAAAGGATTCAGATGCCTGCTTTGGTAGCCAGCTTAGGTCTAAGGGCTAACAAATCACTTTGGACCCCCTTGGGAGATAGATGCTACTTCAGGGACAAGATAGTTACAACTGTGCAAGAAATTAGAGTAAAAGAAACTAGTTTCTTATGGTTGTAGAAAAACTAGATCACATATAAATATAACACTTAAACATGACATAATGAAGAGCACAGGAGGCAAAAAGATGAGTCAAGTTTTGGAAGCGTAGTTGGAATACATGGTGTTTATGATTCTCTCCAGTTGTACTGGGAAGAGCAGTAACAGAGAAAAGTATAACTCTGCCACCTGGTGTTAGGTGTAACAGCCTGAAGGATAAATACATAGGTGTGACATTTAAGTCTTTAGTCATCAGGAAAATAGAAGTTAAAGCCTCAATGAGATACCCCTACCCCAGTCAGCAAACTTTTGCCATAAAGAGCTTTATAAACTAGATAGATGGTCTCTATAGCAGCTATTCAGCTCTACCTTTGTAAAGCCAAAAGCAGCCGTAGAAAATATAAGCAAACACTCATCACTGTGTTCTTATACAGCTGTATTTACAAAAATAAGTAATGGGCCAAATGTGGCTTATGAGCCATAGCTGGTTGACACTTTCACCACAATCTCTAGAACGGCTAAAATTAAAAAGACTCTCTACTGAGTACTGGTAAGGATGTGGAGCAACTGGAATTCTCATATACTGCTGGTAGGAATGTAACATGACACGACTTCAGAAAGAACTTGGCAGTCTTTAAAAAGAATAAACAGATAAACTGCCACATGACCTACCCATTCCACTCCTAGGTATTTACCCAAGAAAAATGAAAGCACAAAGGTTTACACCTGCCTTTCAGAATAACTTTATATACAATAACCAAAAACTGAAAATAACTCAAAAGCTTATGGATGGCTAAATGGATACACAAATTTCAGTACATCTAATCCATATAATGGACTAATACTCAACAACCAAAAGAACAGGCTGTTGATATACGTGCAATATGGATGCATCTCGAAATAATTATGCAGAGTGAAAGATGCCAAGCAAAGAAGAATACATACTGTATGATTCAATTTATATAAAATTCTAGAAATGGAAAATTAATCTATAGTGACAAAGGGCAGATCAGTGGTTGCCTGAAGTTCAGGATGGAGGCCAGGAAGGGTCGGGAAGAGAATTTCAAAAGGATATAAGAAAACATATGAGAGGGATGAAATTATTTATTGAGTTGACTGTGATCATAATTTCATGGATGTAGACATATTTCATATTCAAGACTTACATTTTAATACTTTAAATATGTGCAAAAATATTGTGGCTGAGAGTAAAAACAAGTGGTACAGAGAAATGATTTCTCTCAGACAGTACCATGGATGAGGCTATATTTGACCCCTTTCCAGTGCTGCCTATAGCTTATGGTTAAGTATCTCCATTAAACTACAAAGAAATCAGTGTTCAGATTTAATTTTAAAAAGTTATTAAGTTCATAAGAAAAATGAAATATACAAGATCTTACTAACTAATTTCTTGTGTATAGTCTCAGATTAGGAAATTCCAGCAAAACTGATGAACAAAATTATATTGTAACAAAATTTTTCTAATTAACGTCAATTTGGCTACATTAATAGGCTGATTTCTGTGTGGGCTTTAAATAGTAGCAATGGTGACTCATAATTTAAGAGTTAAAACCAATGTTACAATTATGCCGAGGCCAAACAGAACCATCATCATTAAGATGAAATAGAGTTGTAGACTTAAATAAACTTGAGAAAGTTTGTTTTATTGGAAGTGGGATGCTCCAGTATGTAGATTTCCTGTACAAAGTCAGCATCCCCATGTTCTTTGATATGAATATTGAAAATTGATCATGTAAATTTATATTACAACACAACAGATCATCATCATCCCATTGTTTTCTTGAAGAAACAATTAGCCTGTGGCTTCCTGAGGACAGACATAGGCCCCTGCTCTTCTACCTCCAGGCCCTAGCACAGTGCCTGACAGTACATGAAGGTGCTCAATAAAAGAAAACAGCAGTCTCCTCCATAGCTGTCACTTAAAAGGAACCACAGTATAAACTAAGGTTACCTTAAGGAAGCTTAAAGAAATGTTAAATTATGCTTAATAAAAGCAATGAGTAAGTACATAATCTTTGAAATCCAGTATCTTTCAAAAAAAGTATAAGCCTAAATAATAATAATATAATAATAGTAATGATTACTATAGTATTAACAAATACCTATTGTAGTAAGAGTAGTATTGGACACTCACCATATGCTAGGCACTGTGCTAAGTACTTTACAGTTGTTAATTCTTTTACTCCTCCCACATCATGTGGGACAGATCTAATTATTATCACCACTTTAGACTGTACTGACCTATTAGGTACTTAGTGGCACAAGGAATGGATCTTTTCTTTCTTGTGTTCCACTGTGTGCCCAGCACCAACCAGTTTCTAACACCACAGTTTTTGTGAATACATTATACCATGGAATAGCGAAGCTATGTACCTGGCCCAGGGCTCCATTATATTGTAAATAGTAGAATCAGGACTGAAACTTACATCACCAAGACACCAAATTTTGTTTGCTTATTGCTCTATTTCTGCCAGTAAAATTATTTTAAAAACCTTAATGTTCAATGGTATAGACATAGTTAAAGATACTTTGTTACAGTAACTCTGTGGAGTAATACACAGCCATTAAAACATTTAATTTAAAAAGCTAAATAGCTTCACAGAAAAATGCTCATACATTAATGGGAAAAAAGAAAAACAAAATTATATCTCTGTTTTGATTATAATTATGTAAAAATGATATATACATATTAATAAGAACTGTAAGGGAACAAAATATAAAGCAATCTATTTTATGGTGTTGTGGGTAATGTATTTAATTTCCATTAGTGTTATTTAATATAGCCTACTAAAAATTACCTTAAAAAATAAGAAAAACATGAACACATGGGACTACATCAAATTAAAAAGCTTCTGTACAGCAAAGGAAACCATCAACAGAACAAAAAGGCATCCTACAGTATGGGAGAATACATTTGTAAATGACATATCTGACAAGGGGTTAACATCCAAAATATATAAAGAACTCACACACTTCAACAACCAAAAGCAAATAACCCAATTAAAAAATGGGCAGAGGATATGAACAGACACTTATGCAAAGAAGAAATTCAGATGGCCAACAGGCACATGAAAAGATGCTCCACATGCTAATTATCAGGGAAATGCAAATCAAAACCACAATGAGATATCACTTCACACCAGTTAGGATGGCCAGCATAGAAAAGACTAGGAACAACAAATATTGGCGAGGATGCGGAGAAAGGGGAACCCTCCTACACTGCTGGTGGGAATGTAAGCTAGTTCAACCATTGTGGAAAGCAATATGGAGGCTCCTCAAAAAACTAAAAATAGAAATACCATTTGACCCAGGAATCCCACTCCTTGGAATTTACCCAAAGAATACAACTTCTCAGATTCAATAAGACATATACACCCCTATGTTTATTGCAGCACTATTTACAGTAGCCAAGATATGGAAGCAACCTCAGTGTCCATCAGTAGATGAATGGATAAAGAAGAGGTGGTACATATACACATGGAATATTATTCAGCCATAAGAAAGAAACAAATCCTACCATTTACAACAACATGAATGGAGTTGGAGGGTATTATGCTCAATGAAATAAGCCAGGCGGAGAAAGACAAGTGCCAAATGATTCCCCTCATTTGTGGAGTATAACAAGGAAGTAAAACTGAAGGAACAAAACATCAGCAGACTCACAGACTCCAAGAAGGGACTAGCGGTTACCAAATGGGAGGGGTAGGGGAGGGTGGGGCGGGAGGGAGGGAGAAGGGGATTGTGGAGTATTATGATTAGGTGTGGTGGGTCATGGGGAGACAGTGTAGCACAGAGAAGACAAGCAGTGACTCTGTGGCATCTCACTACACTGATGGACAGTGACTGCAATGGGGTATGGGTGGGGACTTGATAATATGGGTAAATGTAGTAACCACATTGTTTTTCATGTGAAACCTCCATAAGAGTGTATATCAATGATATCTTAATTAAAAAAAAAAAAGAAAAGAAGCATGCCCCCTGGAGGGAAGGAGAAAAACTATACAAAGATACCTAGCCTGCTACACCCATGAAGTTCTTGGGGGCCACTGATCTGAAGCATGGCAGGACATCTCCTTCAAAATAAAGGACAAGTTATTGTATGTCTTCTCAACCACCACTAGGAAACTCAGTGCGTGAAAATGCTTCTTCATGTTTCGGAAGCAGCAAATTCCATAGCTGACAATGCCGATCAGCCCATGCATTAAGTGACACAGAGACCACACTTATCACAATGGGATGATAGAGACTAGGCGGCCAAGCCACTGGCTTTAAAAAGAATGTAGGATATAAGGGTTGAAAACAGACTCTGAAATCCCATTATCCACATTCAGAACCCAGTTTCGCCACTTCCTAGCTGAGTGAGCAAGTTCTGTTCTGTCTCTGATCGTCAGCTTTCTCGTCTGTAACCTGAAAATAATCATAGCGTTCACCTCACACAGCCGTTGTAAGGACTACTATGAGTCAATACCTCTGACACAGGCAAAGTTAGTTTTATTATATTGTAACATATGTATTTATATTTGTTTAAATTTATATACAATATATGTATATATTTATTTTTACTTTATTATACACATTTATTATTTTTTATATATATAGTGCCTCCAGTACAATGGCCTGGATATTCTGAAAAGTAGGAGAGAAAGAGAGGCCCAGGAGAGGATTATAAACATTTATGCTCATGAGCTGTTTTTAGTGAATAGGATAAAAGGTGAAGGATTACTTTGACAAAAGAAAAAGTAAAGGGTTAGTTCTTAACTACAATGGAGAAGTAAGGTCAGAATGTGATTAAAGAAAGAGATACATGGAAATGGGAAAGGAGACCCACACAGAAAACAGATGACGATGACTGGAAGAAAGGCGATGAGTAATCACAAAGGACAGGCAGAAATGATAAATCAGAAAAGAGCTTGAAGTTGGAAGGAGAAAGTAGGAAGGCTTGAGAAGGCCAGAAATATATTTCAGGTCACAGAGAGTTTGCACCAGTGAAGAACAAACATCAGGGCCTTTACAGAAGAGAAAAAACAGTTGATCAGAAAAAGAGGAACATTATAATTTAACAGAGAAACCCGAGCATTCTGTTATGGCAGCTACAACTGTCAGCATTCTGAAGGATCATACAGATTGGTGAAGGTGATTAACAAAAAGAGGTTATCAGGGTCACTGAAGAAATGATTGCCAACACAGTATGCAAAAGGGCATCTATATGATTTAAGGAATTGGTGAGAATCAAATAAAACTGGAGCTATTCAAGCCCCAAGCACATGCAGTCAATAAATACAATCTTCCTGATGTCATTTGTTTAATGATTCCCACTGGTGTGGATTTTGACAGGGACAACATGCCCAAGGTGGACAGAGCCGCTTCCACTGTGCATAAACAATGCATAGTTGACTTACGTAAATCAGAGAACCGTAGCAAGGTCTGAGCCCATCACGGTCAAATGACACCTGGCCGTCTGACGCTGCCTGAATGGGGCCTAGAGAAAGACTCCTTGGACCGGCATCTCGGTTCCAACACTGTGTGTGTCGTCTTGGACCTTGCTTAGCTTCTCCAAGTCTCAATTCCTTTAAGTAAAAAATTAGGATAACAAGCATTCCTATTTCACAGAACTGTTATATCAGTTAGATGAGTAAATATATGTAAAGTGCTTATACCAGCGCCAGGCACAAAGTAAACAGTATGATTTTGTAGAGGATGCCATCGCCCTTGCAAACTCACTGATGAGATCTGTCCTACAAACTCTTAGTTTTGATGTAAATAAAGATGAAAGGTTTAAATTATTCCACAGTGTTCTTTTTCTTAATAACTGTTTTATTTACAAAAGCAGATAAAAAAGGGAGGCAGGGAGGCGAGGAACTAAGCCGTTACAGGTGTTCCCAGTGATGGCCGGGGGTGGTGGTCTCACGCCTAAGTCATCAAATACAAAGCATTCAAGACACACAGTCACATTTGCCATATTCCCCATGTCAGTTATAAAGGCCTTAATCTCCTCACATAAAAGTCTTAGATCTGAATTGAAGTCCTGTCTTTGGTTGGAGCTGTAGCTCTTCCAGCCTCTTCAGAACGAGAGGACTGACTACATTTCCCAGGGCAGCGGGGTGCCTCACGTCCAGTACAGTCATCCCAAGCCTCTTCCGCGGGACTGTGATGGCCGGAGAGGTGACGATCTTAGTGAAGATTTGTTAAGCATCTGCTCTTTGCTTGGAACCATTCCTGGTGCAGGAGATACGGCAATGAACAAAATCTGCCTTCAGGGGACTTCCATTTATGTTGTCATCGGGCATCAGCTGTTTTAACTCTCCTGTTGGCTGGCTGTTTGGCACGACAGTATTTACCATTGCCTACGCCTAAAGTGGGCACCACCTACTGTTCTGTTGGGGTGTTTTTTCCTGGCACAGGAAAAGTAAAGGTCATTCCAGATGAAAATGGGCATATCAGCATACCCAGCATGGGGTCCTTGACTGACAATGACGTATTTGTGGGGTATGAAAGCTTAGAGCTGGCAGATTCAAATGCTCAGAACACAATATATGATGCCAAAAGAGTCATAGGCAAGATTTTTACCCCAGAAGTGCTGGAGGTTGAAATTGGCAGATACCCATATAAGGTTTTACACAAAAATGGGATGGTTGAGTTTTCTGTGACAAGTAATGAGACCATCACGGTTTCCCCAGAATATGTTGGCTCTAGACTTAGTCGCTTAAGTTAAAGGAAATGGCAGAGGAATATCTTGGAATGCCAGTTGAAAATGCTGTTAATTCTGTACCAGCAGAATTTGACCTAAAACAGAGAAATTCAACAATTGAAGCTGCTAACCTTGCAGGACTGAAGATCTTGAGGGTAATAAATGAACCCACAGCAGCAGCCATGGCCTATGGCCTCCACAAGGCTGATGTCTTCCATGTTTTGGTGATAGATTTGGGTGGAGGAACTCTAGAGGTGTCATTGCTGAATAAACAAGGAGGAATGTTTCTCACCCGAGCAATGTCTGGAAACAATAAACTTGGAGGACAGGACGTCAATCAGAGATTAGTTCAGTATTTATATAAACAGATCAATCAGACACATAGCTTCCTGCCCTCCAGGAAAGAGGAAATTCACAGATTAAGACAAGCTGTGGAAATGGTCAGATTAAATCTCACTCTTCATCAGTCTGCTCAGAAAACAGTATTATTAATAGTAGAAGAAAAGGACAGGAAGACACCTGAGAGTAATGACACTGAACTGCCAAATGATAGACTTTCCCCATGTGAACAGTGTGTTTGGAGCTGGCCTTTCTGAAAAGAAAAGTGGAGAAAGTCAGGTTTTATTTGAAGCAGAAATATCCCGGGAGCTCTTTGATACCCTTAATGAAGATCTCTTCCAGAAAATACACATACCCATTCAGCAAGTATTAAAAGAAGGCCCCCTGGAGAAGACTGAGACTGATGAGGTGGTTTTGGTTGGGGGTTCTACTCGGATTCCTCGAATCCGCCAAGTCATTCGAGAGGGCTTTGGAAAGGATCCCAACACATCTGTGGACCCTGACCTGGCCGTGGTGACGGGAGTTGCTGTCCAAGCAGGGATTGATGGAGGCTCTTGGCTTCTCCAAGTCAGTGCTTTAGAAATTCCCAATAAGCATTTGCAAAAGACCAACTTCAACTGAATGATGGAGGAATATGATAATTATTTGTGATTGTCTGATGGTCTCTTCTTTATCAGACCACCTCCTCCAATAAAGTCTCTCAAATGCCAAAAAATAAAAATAAAGTCTTAGATTTATGTTGGTCCTACAAAGGCTAACACACATTAACTGTATCTCAGAATTTTATTTTTAATGTGGATGAAATGGGTTTCTGGGAGAGAGAGGCTTGACAAGCTGTGTTTTTGTACTTCCCAGTGAAGTCATGAACAATAAATTGTCCTAGCAGAGAACCCCTCCTCTTGTGTAGTAGGCAGTCCCAGAGGCTTTTTTATTTTTATTTTTTTCAGAATAAGAGGAACTATACAAGAATATTCTCTCCAAAGTAGTAGAGATAGAGGTCCCTGAAATGGCTGCTCACTTGGGAAAAATCTTCCAGCCCAACCTTCTCCCCTAACATACACCTCAGGGGCATAGCCCTGTGCCGTTTGCAGCTGAGGAGAGGTTTGGCTAGATATATAATACGTACTTTCCCATCAACAAACACCCTCCAAATCCTAATGTCAATGAGACAGAGGCATGTTGGGAGCCATAGGGCACAAAAACAACAAGACTCCATTTTGTTATGACTCCATCTTGTTGTTTACTTCTTCTTGATCACTTTCGCGCCACAATTTCCCACCAAGTGTACCCACTCCGGTCCGCCGCTTACGTCAGAGACAACTGTGCATGCGCACAACTCGGTGCATGATTGGACTTTGTAGGTCGCTTCATTAGCATAATGGGCAACCAATCAGAAGGGACCACACCCTGTACTGGCTATATATTCTCTGCTCTAACCTGCAATAAAGGAGACTTGATCAGAAAGCCTGTCTTGTCTCCATCTCTCTGTCTTCTGTCCCTCATTCGCGCACCCCCTCCTTAAGTCCCAGTTGGTGAACCCCGCGGCCGGGGGTTTTACGTTCGCAGACCTGCGGGTCAGGTCAAGTGGCGCCCAACGTGGGGCTCGAGGCACGGGGGAGACTGTGACGAATGCTGTTCCGGAAGGGCTGGCCAGCCGATGATTCTGAGGTCGCCACGAGAGGACCCTCGTGAGGAAAGACCTGCACTTTGGCGGCCACAGATCTACCCGCTCTGTGAGACATGCCTGAGAGGTAAGTGAATGGCGCAATCATGGGACAGACATTGAGTAAACAAGAGCTCTTTATCGTAGGGCTCAAGGACTCACTCAAGACACGAGGGATTAGGGTTTAGAAAAAATAGTAAGGTTTTTTATTTTTCTTGAAGATGCTTGTCCTTGGTTAAGCTTCACTGTGTAATGTAAAAGTTTTTATAAGTAATCTAGCATAATTGCTAAAGAGTGTGTAAACAAGTGTAACAAAATATCTTAATAATAATAGTATATTAATGTATAACTGTGTATATCTGCAAACAGCCTAAGAATTTTTGTTGTAACCAAAATTCTTAGAGTTTTGCTAAATCATTTGAAGATGTTTTATGCTCAGTCAAAATTGTGCTGTAAGGCACATTTCCAAAAATGATAAAAAGTGTTCATAAATGTATCAATCTGAAAAATGCTAATGTCAAAGTTTACAATAGCCTGTTTTTCAGTGTTCATTGAAAAAGTACCTGTTTTAATTTCTAATTAAAACTACTTAATATAATAAAGAAGATATCTCTGCTTGCTATAAAGGATGTGTTTAAAAAAAAAGGTATAAAGAATAGAAATTCATTTTTTTGAATGTAAAAAAAGGTAACTTCTAAAGTACAAGTGTTTATTTAAAGAGAAAAAGCAGTAAATGTACAAAGAAAGTTGTAGAAAGTTTGTGAAAATTGATAGTCATGCTATGTGAAATTAAGGCAAATGAGTCTCAATATCAAAGGCACAGCAAAATTAGAGTTTTGTTTTCAGTTTAAAGACAAAGTTGTCTTAGACCTTAGCCTGCTCTTAATGCTAACAAATTGCAAAAAACTTTGTAATTGTTTATCAAAGCAATTTCTCATGCTTAAAATCTCAATGAGTTCTCTTAAGTATTTTAAGAAAATGAAATCTTCATATTAAAAGGACTGTAAGCCAAGTGTTAATAACTGAATAACCGGTATTTGCATTTAAGCCTTTTTATTGTCATTCTAGTTAAATACCTATAATCGTATTTAAGCAAGTACCAAAAAAACTCTTCTGACAACTTTTCAAAATCAAATTCAAAAAAGGGTATTTTTTACCTGTAAGTAACTCTGATATTTTCCAGAGGGCCCCTGGAAAGTCTCAGAGAAATTTTCTCTTCATTAGAGAAAGTATGTGGCTATTTGGCTTATTTACTGATATATAATCACTTGCTTAATTACCTGGAAAGCACTGCCAAAGAGAATGATGCCAAACTTTTTGCTGGATGTTTTGTGATCCAAATTTCTTATGTCAACTGTCTTATAGTAAGCTTTCATCAGATCTTCAGCCACTCTCATTTACAAGTCTTTTGTCACTTATAATCACTGTTTTCTAAACTAGTAAAGAACTAGATTTCAGCAAAACAAGTGTTTACATAGGATTAAGTAAACTAAAGAAAATGATTTTGTGGTTTTTTTGTTTCACGTGTTACTGATAAAGTATTTTAAGCTTTTTCTCTTAAACTAACAACAGTTTAGTAAATGACAATACCTTTGTAAGAACAACTTTCAATAACTATTTTTATATTTCATAGCAGTATATTTGTTTGCATAAGTTCAATAAAAATCTTTTTTCCTTGTAAGAAAACCAATTAAAAACACTAGTTATATTACCGAGGCTTTAACTAAAATACTATTCCTAAAAGACACGTGTGTAAACTCATGTTAACAGACAGCTTAAAAAAAAAAAAACTGAAGTTGACTTCATAAAGCCAACAAGGCCCCTTAGAAAATCTGTCCTAGTACCTTGCTTACAAAATTCCCAGCAGCCTTACCAAGTGAGTAAAGAAAGTCACTTCCTGGCAAGTGCAAGAACCTCAAAATGTCTTGGTGGTGAACTGCCCTCCTCAGCTGCTATCCCAAAGGAATTTTATAAACTGACATTAAATTTTTTTTAATTGCTTTTTACTATTCCCTTACATCCTGAAGACTGTCAAAAATTTGCATTCAGTATGCCTCCTGTTAATTTTAAGAAGCCTATGAAAAAATATCATTAGCAGGTACTTCTGCAGGGAATGGCCAGTAGTCCTATTCTGTGTAAAAGTTTGTTGCTACACCCTTATCACCTATCAGAAATTCTTGGCCTCAAATGTATATTATACATTACATAAATGACATATTATTGGCTGGTCAAAAAGCCCAAAAGGTGTTACAATGTTTTAGTTGTTTGAAAAAACAGCTGCATAAATTTGGGCTGCAACTTGCCCCTGAAAAAGTCCAAACCTTAAAACCTTATGATTATTTGAGGTTCAAGTTTTTCCCACAAACTATTGGCCACCAAAAAATTCAAATTTGTGTTGATGGTCTTAAAACACTTAATGACTTTCAGAAATTATTAAGAAATATTAATTGGCTGCATCCATATTTAAAGTTAACTACTAAAGAGTTAAAACCTTTGTTCAATATTTTGAGGAAAAATCCTGCTTCCCTTTTTTCTCAGAAATTAACTCCTGAGGCTCAAAAAGCTTTAAAAGTTGTTGAGCATGCCATCCAAAAACAGTTTGTTACTTATTTTGATCCTAACAGCTCATTATATTTACTTATATTTGCCACTGACGCCTAGAGAGTTGTATGGCAGTGAAGTCCAATTATGTGAGTCCATCTGTCTTATAACTCTGTGGCTACATTGATTATAATAGGGAAAAAAACAAGCAATTATTTATTAGGCAAAAAACCTAACCACATTATTCAGCCTTTTAATAAAAGGCAAAGAAATTAGTTAGACAACAATTCCAATTGGCTTCTTTCACAAGTTAGACTTATCTAAAGTATTAATAATCATTATCCTACCAGTAAATTAATAGATTTTTTACAAAAGCATGAAGTTATATTTCCTGGAGTCTCCAGGTTCCAACCCTTGAGGAATGCTGTGGCAATGTTCACTGATAGAACTTCCAAAGGTAAGGCAAGATATTATGTTACTGAGCCAATAACTTTTAATATCCCTTGTTTATCAGCACAATTAACTAAATTAATAGCAGTTCTTGTAGTTTTCAACGTTTTCCTCAGGCTTTTAATCCGTATACAGATAGTGCATATATAGCTAACTCTCTACCATTATTGGATACTGCTAGTCAAATTAGTGCTTGCACCAAAGCAAGACAGTTGTTTCATCAGCTACAACATAATATTCTTATGAAGACCCATCCCTTTTATGTTGAACACATACGTGCCCATTCTGGTCTACCAAGACCTTTGTCTCATAGAAATAATTGCATAGACAAAGCACTTATTTTTCCTGCTTTGGCAATTACACCTATTCAGCAGGCTCAACTTGACCACAGTAAATTCCACTTGAATAGCACAACCTTAAAACTGAAACATAACTAAAAAGCAAGCCCAAATGATTGTAAAGCAATGTACAAAATGTGGTCATTTGTTTCCTGTTCCACATTTGAAAGTAAATCCACGGGGCTTAATACCTGATCATATAGAGCAAATAAATGTCACTCATTTTAACAATTTTGAGAAAATAAAGTATATACATGTGAATGTTGATACTTGGTCAAGTTATATTATGGCTTCTTTACAATCTAGAAAAACAAGCAGGCATGCTATTGAGCATACTAAAAGAGCTCATTTAACCCTTAAAAATACTATAAATAAAATTAAAAAGGGGGAATGGTATCCCATAAAGGGGTCCCCTAGGAACATCTTGCTCATGCTCTCTTCATTTAAAATTTTTTAAATCTGGATGATAATGGGCGTTCTGCCGCCGATCGATTTTGGCACTCTAATACCAAACAAGACTTTGCAACATTACTCTGGCAAGATCCACTGGACAATCAATGGCATGGACCCGACCCAGTGTTGATCTGGGGACGAGACTCTTGTCTGTGTCTTCTCACAAAAACATAATGCTGCTAGATGGCTCCCTGAGAGAATGATTAGGCAAGTTAATAGTAATTCCTCCAGGGCGACACCAATGCCCTGAGAGTCGCCTTTCTTTTTGCCCTCTTACAGGATTTCAAAAGAAGCAATGGACAGTATCCTCCTCACCCTCCTCCTGCTGACGAGATTTTGCAGCCCACTTATGATACCAGGAAACTAAACTTGGCAACCCAGTCTCGTGGCACACCCATCTGCCTTACTCGGAAGGAGCAGCTAAAGCCTTGCGTCAGCAATTTCACCACCACGGTGTTTTTCACTGGAGACATGGGCATAATTACCATTCCTTACTCCTCCAGTGCAGCCCAGTGGTGACATTATGTTTCTTCAAGGCAAAGACTATAACCTAGATACCAACATTTCTACAGTAGCAGCATGGTTTTGATTATTTTGGCATGCCTTTTTGATAATCAACTACCTAGAAAGAGAATAATGTTAAACTTTATTAGACTTGTTACTTATTTGCCTTGCTTTATGTACCCTCTATCAATCAATTCATTGTTTCTCTTTAAGGATGAGTTGTATCTTTAGAGATGTATGGTTTTAAGAGTCTTTTTTGTTTGGCTAATTGAGCCTTATGCTCACACTCTCCCTTGTTCCTCGAGCCTTCTGGAAAATCACCATCTTTATAAAAGGACAAATCAGTACTACTCTCTGCAGACAAACACAAGTCCACTATCATCAGCTTGATCTAATGGGCCAAAGGTATGATGTGCCCTATTGTTGTTTTCATGCCAAATGGCTCCCCTCTTTTAAGAACTGCATAGGATTCAGACCTATGCATATCGGCTCACCTTAAAATGAGTACGATATGGGCACCAATGTGGGTGCGAGGCTGAGCACTGCAAGGGAAGGTCCATGAACTGCTTCTGAATTCCCTGAGAGAAAAACCTGGCTTGCATGGAGGTCAGTATCAAAAATGACAATGCCCTTCCTCCCCTCCGCAAAAGATACTAAGGGCCAACATCGACCCCCATCAATGGGGAGTCTTGGAGGAGCCAGGTCACTACTCCCCCAATTGGTTAATGCCCATCGCTGAAACAGCGAGTCTCCCTTTCTTTTATATAAAAGAAGGGAGGAGATGTTGGGAGCCATAGGGCACAAAAACAACAAGACTCCATTTTGTTATGACTCCATCTTGTTGTTTACTTCTTCTTGATCACTTTCGCGCCACAATTTCCCGCCAAGTGTACCCACTCCGGTCCGCCGCTTACGTCAGAGACAACTGTGCATGCGCACAACTCGGTGCATGATTGGACTTTGTAGGTCGCTTCATTAGCATAATGGGCAACCAATCAGAAGGGACCACACCCTGTACTGGCTATATATTCTCTGCTCTAACCTGCAATAAAGGAGACTTGATCAGAAAGCCTGTCTTGTCTCCATCTCTCTGTCTTCTGTCCCTCATTCGCGCACCCCCTCCTTAAGTCCCAGTTGGTGAACCCCGCGGCCGGGGGTTTTACGTTCGCAGACCTGCGGGTCAGGTCAGAGGCATGACCTTACCTCTGAACAAGCTAGAAATTCCTGTTTCAAGAATGGACACATTCAAACAAGATTTCCCACGGTCATTTATAACATTGAGACAGGGACCGTGGGTGTAGTCAGAGTAGGGCGAGGGCCTCCAGAAAAAAGCAAGGCAGGATATTTGCAGTCAGAGCAATGTAACTACACGCAAGGAAACCCCCTACCAAAACTCTGTATTAAACATTCAGCTCTAGAGTCATTCTTCAGTGAGATCAGTTCATATACCCCAGGTAAAGAAGAATAGCACGTTTTTATTATGCTAATCATTTATAATCATGTGTAAGGTTCACTTTAGCATGCTAAAAGGCCCAGGCCTATGTGCTGTCTTTGCTCCTTCAAATCTGATCAAGTGATTTTGCAAACTGGGCAAACTAATGTAGCATGCAGGCCCAGCCATAAACAACAGTGTAAAAGGCAAGAAGGATTCCACCTTAAAGATAAGATTGCATTTTAATACCCAAGAAGTTAAGATGTTAGAAATTCTTAACTTACTCTTTAGCAAACAATACCTCAGCCCACCTTGGGGGCTGGGCAGGTGGCCTTGATTCATATGCCCCCAGACCAAGATGCTGGTATCTCGGGGAGAAATCATCAGAGCAGGAAGTTGCTTGTGTTGTTAACTCTAAATATTCAGGGACTACTTAACAAGTCCACACCCCTAAGCTTTTTTTCATATTCTCAAAAATCCTCAACTGCCTATAAAACCCCAAGGCAACGCACCACCCCAGACTCTCTTGTCCCCTCCTGGCGTGAGCCAGGATCTCTGTCCTTTCACTTCATCTCTAAATGAAAGCCTGTCCCTTGCTCTCCTACCCTGAGTGTTTGTGAAGCTCATTCTTTGGCTTTGTGAACAACCCAGGCATCAACATTATAAAGTAAAAACTCGAAAAACTGCTTTATCTGGCCACAGACAGTCTCAATTTTTCTTTCTCTAACATGGTAATTATCGTCTTAGAATATTTCTGTCTGTTAGTTGCACAGTCATTAAATAATTAGGATCTAGCCTGAAAGGAAAAAACTTGTCTAAATAGATACTCCCTAAAGACTCAAAATCAGTCTAGATAAAAGCCAAAACCAGAACTCAATCTAGATGAGACAGGAGTAGGAGCATTGGCTGGTGACAGAGAGTACTAGAAACAACTGTATAATCGTTGGAGACACTTTGCTCTTTCCTCACAGCAATACCCCTTGTCAGGGAAGTGCAGGATATGGCAACAGACCAGATCAAATTAGTGGTCATTTCATTACATTCTCTTTAACTAAATTTTTACATGCCTCATGAGTCCGAGCTGGTCCAGAGTAAAAGCTCCCACGTGCTCATCCTGTCTGCTCATAACGCTCCGCAGCCTCTCCCAGGCGTCCCCCAGTCAGCAGCTCCACTGCGCCTTACTCCACCCCTTCCCTGATTCCTAGGCTCCCATTCTGCCTCCATATATGGGGTCTGATTCTCCATCAAGCCCCCGGGATTGAGGCCCCTGTCACGGACCTTCAGCGGACTTTCAGGACCCCAATTCCTGTTGCTCTGCTCCAGCCTCCCAGATGCGCCAGGCAGCATCTGCCCAGGTTTAGCTGTGCACAAGCCTGCCCTCCTCTAACCAGCAAAACGAGAGGGGAGTTTCAAGCAAATGCTGAAATTTCAGCAGGCCAGATACAATACAGTGCCGAAACTATAGTCCCATCTCCTACCAGATTTTAGGCAAATTATCTGTGACCATCAGAGCCCCAAGAGATGTTGACCTCCAGCGCAGTTCACAGGGAATAAGTACTGTCATTCTTCATGCAGAAAGTGCCAAGTAGTTGGGTGGGGTCACTGGAAAGACTTTAGTCCTTTTGGAGGGGAAACGGCCTAGAAAAGCACTGTGTTTCCGTCCTAAGTTGGAAGGAAGTAAGAGACGAGGAGGTTACTGTAACTGGAGCTGGAGCCTTAGGATTGAGGTTTTAATCCCAATTATAAGAACTGGGGCGCACCGGTGTGGGGTCATTGGGTGTTAGAACATGTCAGGGACCACAGCCGGTTACTACATTAAGAAAAGAGCAACCCAGTACAGGGGACATGACAGCAGAGACAGGAGGAGCTGTTCCCAAGTCTGGCTGCACCAAGATGTTTTACCGCCAGCCGCGTCCTGTCCCCTCCCACTCCCGATTCTGCTGGTGACATCTAAAGGAGAGGAAGATTCACTCAGAGCTGCAAACTCGCACCCAGGGGTAGGTTGCCAGCAGGCAGATAGGCTGAGCCCTTATGCAGTTCCCAGGAAAAGAGGAGCTTTGGTCTGTTTTACTGTTTGGTTTAGTCAGACAGAGAGAAATCTCAGATAATGCTGATATGAATAACAGTAATTTATAAACTGTTTGCCAGCAAATTAAACTTCCTGTAATCTGCCACATACATACATAGGCATGCTCTAAGTGATCAGCATACAGATAAGAGCTAAGAGGAAAATTCTTTACCTTATATTATCTTTTCTACTTGATTTTAAATAAGGGTTATAGATTCTTCATGATGGTGACTAACCCTTCCCGGTTTGCCTGTGGACTTCGAGTTTGAGCACTTTAAGTCCCCCATCCCTGGAGAACCCCAGCCCCATGCAGACTGGGGTGGTTGATCGCCCTAGTGGCAATTCAAGAACCTGGAGTAGAGCCGTCCTGTCCCACGGATTAAACAAGTGATTTAGGGCATGTCAGTTGCATACCCTATCCTCAGATATAAGACATAATCTAACACAATATTAACATCCACACAAAGAATTCCCTTAATCTTTTTAACGTATCAGAGGTTCTCAACCAAGAATAGGCATCAACACTAAGTAATACAAACCCTGAGTAGTGTCGAGATTTCCCCTCTCCCTGCCCTTTGCAAAGAACCACAGAGAGAAGGCTGAGAAACAGGTGCCAGCAACAGCTGAGTAGCTACACATATTTCAATATTTATTAGAACATTTATCCACTTTCAGTTTAATTGAATATGTATTCAAAGAATAATCATTTACTTACTTACAAATACATTTGCCCATCTGGAACAAGGCATTTCTCCTATGACAGTTCCCCCAAGTCTTCCTGTCTTACCAAAGCGGGGCAAAAAAGCTAAGAAACCCGTAGGAAGGTCATAGCCCAGGAACTCAGGTCCATTAAAAGCTGATATTTAATCATGAATGGATAGAATTCTTCCCTCCTTCATGCCTTATATGACGGTTGATTTTGTGTGTCAACTGCAGCAGACTAAAGGCAGGTTAGTAAAACACTGAGAGCTGGTAAAACATTATTTCTGGGTGTGTCTATGAGGGTGTGTCTGGAAGGGATCATCATTTGAATCAGTAGACTGATTGCCCACACCCATGTGGGTGGGCCTCATACAACTGGCTGAGGGCCTGAATAGAAAAAAAAAGTGTAGGAAGGGTGAATTCACTCCCTCCTTGAGCTGAGACATCCATCTTTTGGATTCAGAATGGGACTCGAACCATCGCTCCCTCCTCACTTGCTCACGTCAGCAAAGACCCACTTTCCAAATAAGGTTACATTCAGAGCTACCAAGGATTAGGACTTGAATTTATCATTTGAATACAACACACAACACAAAAAAATCTAGCCATATGAGAAAAAATATAAGAACTGATATTTTCAACAAAAATTTAGTATTAGATTACACAAAGCCTCCCTTTTCTCTGCTTTGTCTCCTGTCTTTCACTCAGTTTTGGCACTAATAGCGGTGTTCTCTTCAAGTTGAAAACATATGTTCAAAAAAAGAAGAAATGGTAGTTGTTGAGAATGACAAGTTTCAGAGACATACAGGTCTGAAGGTAAAAACTAGCTTGACAGCTGAAAACGTCTGTGTTTTACACTAAAAGGCTTTTTAGTGTTTCTGCAGTTTCTAAGATAGTACTAGAGCAAATTCTTCCTTACCATCCTAGTTACATTATCATTTTAATGTATTGGTTCCAAAATATTTTTTTCTACCCAAAAGGCTGATCTTAAAAACACAAATAGAACAGTTTTACTGCATTTTCCCTCATTTGGGTGTGGCTCACATACAAAGACTAGAGAAAAATTTAAATCATCTTATCCGATAAAAATCAAAACAAATAAAGGCAGTTTGGAAGAAAAAAAAAGCTGCCTCGGAAAAAGAAAAACGTGTGTGTTGCTGTAAAGATGTCAAAGTCAATGGCACAAAAAGCAGCCAGGACTGTAGAACCAGGCTGTATACCCAGCGGTCCTGAGCAGACACTTTGTGGACCAGCCCATGTGATAGACCCTGGCATCTCTAAGGCGGTGTCGCTTCATACTCCAGGGCTAGAAAGGACTTCAGAAATCAGCAGGCCAGTCCTAGCATGAATCTACTATCTAGAATACCCGCCAGATGGTCATCGACTCTCTGCTCGCTTGCTGTGAAGGGGCACAGCCTTCCTGTCAAGGGGCCCAGTGTGTAAGTTCCTCCATATACTAAATCAGCCTCTATACTTCCTCAGCTCCTCCCACTAGTCTTGGTTTGTACCCACCAGCACCACATTTACGTATTCTTCTTTCCTCAGATAGCCCTGAGCAGATGTGAACACGGCAGCCAAGATCCTCTGAACCTCCGGGGTCTGAGATCCCCCTGACCAACACAGAGTTGTTTGGTGCATAGCTAAGTCATGAGCAGATGACGTCTTCATGCTGGTAAATCCACCATTTGGAAAACTTGTTACCAGGGACCTTATTTCTCCACTATCCTGCTGGAGCCTGGAATTCTTTGGAAATAAAAATCAGTACCTTCAAGAAAATAAAAACATAAATAAGGAAAAGGGAATGAGAATATGTGTGGCGTGATGAAATTTTAGATAGGACTCACTGGGGCCGCTTTTGAGTAAAAACCTAATGTAGCAAAGGACCTCAGCACCCAGATATCTGGCAGAAAAGCATTCCAGGGAGCAGAAACAGAAAATGCAGAGGAACTGAGACGGAAATAAGCCTGTTACAGTAGAGGAATATCAAGGAAACCAGGATGGATAGAGTGAACAACATAATAAGTAGACAAAAATGATCTTTTAGAAGTGATTGGGTCAGATCATGAAATGTCAAGGACACCAGCTTTTTTTACTTTTAAGATAAGAGCCCTTGGAAGATTCTGAGAAGACGAAGAACAAGACCTGATTCACGTGAGCTCAGTTGAACTGTTGTGTTATAAACACTGAAGGGTGAGCGCGGAAGCCCAACCACAATCAGGAAGCTATTCTAGTGATCAGGTGAGTGACAGTGGCTTAGACCAGAGGGAGGCAGTGAAGGTGGTGATGCGGTCAGATTCTGGGTGCGGTCTGAAGTTGACAGGAGGGAGTAGAGAAAGAGATGAGTCAAGAAAGACACCAAGCTCTTAACTGAGCAGCTAAAAGGACAAAGAAGACCTTAACTAGATGAAGATGTTTCAGGAAAAACAAGTTTGGAGGGAAGTACAGGAGCCCTGCTTTGGACAGGATAAATGTGAGGTACTGATTAGACATCTAAGTGAAGCTGCTGGGTTGGCGGCTGGTATAACAAGCCTCTGTTTCCAGGAAAAATTGCACCTGCAAATATAAACTGGGTGTCAGTTACATATAGACGGTATTTAAAGCCTTTGGTCTGGATGACACTGCCCCTTGGAAGAGAGAGTAGGTTGAGAAGAAAAGAGGACTCAGCCCTGGGGCTCCTCCATTGTTTAGAGATTGAGGAGATACAAAGGAACAGCAAAGAGACTAAGAACAAGTATCCAGTAAAGAAGAAACAGCTGGCAAGGGTGGCAGCCTGGTGGGAATGTGCTTCAAGGAAAGAGTGATAACTCGCCATATAACGCTGATTTGTCCAATAAGACAAAGACGAAGGAATGGGATGACACGTGGGTTTAGCCAATGCACATCACTGGTGATGGTGATGCATTTACTTGTGTGAGGACTTTTTTTCAGCTTCATTCATTATCTTTCAAAGGCATTAAAATAACGATCCATTTTGAGCTCCCCACAATGACGTCGGGGAGCAGTGTTATAACCCCATACTGACAAATGGGCTCAAGTTCACAGTTCTTAAGAGGCCATCCCAGACTCACAACTCCATGAGTCGTGAGGCCCTTTCCACTTTGCCCAAGGGCTCTGTGGACGTTAAATCATAGAGGATGTTTCCCAAGTTGTCTTTTGTCCTTCAAAAACTCACTACTTATCTCATGGGAATAAATTTATCTAAGCCTTTTCACATTGCTAATTTGGCTTATATGACTTCAGATAACAAACCTGTTAATTTTTTGTCCATTTTGCCCTGCCATGTGCCCTCTGCCTACCCCTTCCCAAATCCGAGGGTTGCCCCCAGTACAGACTTTGAGGACTGTTCAACAAGGAATTATACAATCATCACGTCCTTATTTACTTCAATTGTCATTGCTGTTAATCATGTCCCCTTTCGACAGCTTTGATCCTGACTTTTGTCCATCTCTTAAGAAAGGTGTTTTCCTCGTTTCCAAAACATGTGCTTCTCTCTGTAGGTGCCACACTCAGACAGCTACAGTGCTCTCTTTGGGTGGAGATGCACAATTATTTTGTACAGGCTATGATGCTCTCTGTATTGTTTCTTTCTTCAGGATGCAAGACTCTTCAGGGCTTCTTATATACAGGAAGTACTCCAATACAAGAAATTTTAAAATTCATAATCTAGATTGCTTTGCCCTGGGTGCATCAAAGAATCAATGCAGTTTATGGACCATCTAAAGAGAAAGGTTTGCAAGTAAAAATAGATCTTACCCCAAATTTAAATTTTATTCCCCACCCTCCATACCCAGCTGATCTCCTCCCTTGGAAGTGTTCACCAAACCTTCTTTCATTTGAAAGTGTCAGAAATTAATCCAAACTTGCTAAAAAAAAAAGAATTGTCTCCATTGATGAAAATCCCAGGGCATTCAGAGTTTAGCTTTGGAATGCTGAGTTTAGGAGCTTGAATAAAGCCATTGAGACCCTACCTTGGATTCCGGCTCTGCTTCCCTCCATGGATTTCATGATCAGGCCCCTCAGACAGGGGAAACCCGTTTGGGCCTGCACCATCCCATCTGCCTACAGCTTTGGCCGAAAGACCAGATCCAGTCACCTGAACCAAGTGCTGTGGCCAGAGGAACTAAGTATGTGATGTTCTTGGGCCTGCATCCATCCCACGTGATAAAAACAGGTGTGGGTTATTTCCTCAAGAGAAAGTACAGTACCTGGAACCATGAAATATAGTAGGGTGCTGTTCTAAGAAAAGAGAGACAAGGGGGAAAATAGGAGTCAACTCCATCTGGCCACCAAATCTACAGAGACTTTCATTTATGAGTGGGTGTTTTGATAGAGGATGGTGTGTTTCGCTGACTGATGAGAAAGGGTGACAGGAGGTAGCATGAGGTGCGGCACTCCCGCCACTGAAAGAGGTAATTGAACAAGGGTAGTATTGGATGTAGCCAACATTAGATGCCGCAATACAGGAAAGGTAGGAAGCCAGTTGTGAGAAGGAAGCAGCTGTACTGTCCTCAATGTCCTTCACGCCCTGAACCATGCTACACCCAGGAGACTGGGCCAAAAAAACAAAAAATAAAAAATTCCCTTACACCAAGTTGAATGGAAGCCCCTTTCATAATCTAAGCAGTTCACAGGAAATGGTATTATGTCAAGATATGTTTGTGCCACAAAAACATATGTCTGAAAAATAAAGTATTTCTGTCCATATCAACTCATGTTAGATTCATGTGGGTAAAGGATACAAAATAGGGTGATAACTTAAATTGAAAGAATAGTCATGTTGTTTTATGTCCTCCCCCAGCTTCCTAGAAGTGTGAGTGTCTATGTGCGCCTGCAGTAAAACAAGTCATAAGAAATACACATTTGGTCGTTCAGATGGCCTAATATTTGTTTCCCGGGTATACTTGGTCTTCGTCCACAAAACACTACAGAGTCTGAAAGATGAAATGGGTGTCTTGTCATGTTAATGAGAGACTTCAGACCCCACCCAAGGGCAGGAACTAGAGGCTGAATCAGGCCAGTAATCTAGTCAATCATGACTATACAATGAAGCCCTCACAAAAACCGCTGAAAAGAACTTACGGCTCTCTTACATCCTGCTTCTTGGAGAGAGCTTCTACTCTTGGGGAACCAGAAAGCTCCCACGTGCCACCAAGCCAGGCCCCAAGCTCTATAAGGATAGAAGCTCCTTTATTTGGGACTTGCCCTATGTATCTCTTCATCCAACTGTTAATTTGCATCCTTTATTAAACGGGTACACTTGTTTTCCTGAGTTCTGGGAGCCACTCTAGAAAATTAATTGAACATAAGGAGGAGGTTGTGGAAACCTCCAATCTGTAGCTGGGAGGTCAGAAGCACAGGTAACAGTCTTGGGCTTGTGACTGGCTTCTGGAGTTGGGGGTGGAGGGCAGTTTTGTAGGACAGAGCCCTTAATCTGGGAATCTGGTGCTGTCTCCAGGCAGAGAGCATCAAATTGAATTCAGTCCTCAGGCACCTGCTGGTGTTTGAGAATTGCTTGGTGGTGTGCATGGGAAGACCCCTCCAACACATACGCACACATTGAGCTGGTTCTGGGACCCTGAACGGAGTTATGCTATTATTGTATTGTATAATATTATTACTGTTTTCATATACGAAAAAACATAACAAATTTGGTGTCAAAGGCGTGGGATTTTCTAGGCCAGTCCAGGCTCCAAAAATATGTGGTTTTTGAAGAGAAAGCATGAAATGGAAGGGGATGACGCACCTTTGATTCCTGGTTGGCTACCCAGTCACCTATGATATGAACCAGCAGCTGCATGCAATCAGGTACTAAAGGTAAAACTTAGCAGTGGAATTTAGAAATGGCAGTGGACCCAGCTTCTAAGAAGTTGGCTCACTGAATATGTAAGGAAATGCAAAGTAGTAAGAAGCAGGCTAAATATATCCTTCCCTCATTATTGTTATCTGTAACAGCCAAATTGAAAATAAAAGAAAGACCTCTTGTCACCAAGAAGATAGTCAATGTAGGGGGAGGCGAAACCAGGAAGTGACTGAAAGCAGGGGATATAATGTGAAGGAACTGCTTATAATGTGTGGATGGGTATCACCGGCTTCCTGAAGAACCTTTGCTAAAGTGGATTGTGAGGGTGCCCAGTTTGGGGGCTGTGTCTTTAGTTTTGAAGGCTTCAGAGCGGAAGAGCACATTTGAGCTGATGCAAGACCCACAGCTCACTATTGAACACTCCCAGAGGGCTGTACATGATCCAGACACACAGGAGGTTATTTTCGAGGAATCAGCCAGCCTGGTGAACTTGATAAAAGCCGCTATGAGGTCTGTTTATCCTGAGAAGGGGTACTCCCCAATTTCCCCTATACATGCCAAATGGAACACCCCACATGAAGCAGCTGATACGCTTCGTAGGCAAGCCTTGTGGGATTGGCTTTCTGATGACTGAGGTATTCACCCACTGAATATTCCTGTCAGATTATGGTGAATGCCGTGATTGAGGGGACCCGCATTACGTAGGCACCCCATGTAACTTGACTGCTATGAAATCGAACAACACTTCGAGAAGCCTTATCAGCGTTGGTATCTCAGCCTCCTTGCAGGGGTCTTACTGATACCCACAGCATTAAAATCATTAAGAAAATGGGGAGGGACAAAGGGGAGAGTCAACGGATTTGACCCAACCGAGTGGAAGTCTTCAGGTGGTTACTGAGAAATGGCATGAATAAAGTGCATGTTGACGGGGTTGACATGAAGGTGTTCATGCAGCACTACCCGAGTTTGGGTGGGTCGGTGAGACCCCGTGTTATTCCCCCAACATTACAGAGGCCCAAACAAGTCCACTCTATTTATCCCAGTTTGGAGGAATTTAAAAAGCCTGAAGGTCAAGGTTACAATGAGAAACTTAACCAGGAGTCCTCTGGGGCTTTGGTGAGGTGGGTTAATCCAGTTGAAGTGGACAAAAGGGCCAGGGTCTTCTGGCCACCCCCCAGCCAGGACCAGAGGCCATTTGCACATATCTTGGTAAAATGGCCAGGGGGAGGAGAAGAAACCTTCCTGGAACCCATTGAAATAGGAGCCCCAATGCACTGATTCCAAAACCTGTTGAAGCCTTTCAGGAGCTAAGGTTAGATTGGGAGGATATGGAGATCAATGTTTGATGGGATTAAGGTAAATGTTTGGATGGACATTGGGGTGTTTGAGCAGATTTTGTGTGAGGTGGTTGCATCTCCTTTACCTGAATGTGTTACTGGGATGGATGTTATGTCTGACTGGGGATTGCTTCCCCTACCTAATACCATAAAACAGAAGGCATGTAAGCCCTGCCTTCAGGCCAGTTTGAGTGGGGCATGCTAGATGGGAACCCCTAGAACTTCCCAAGCCCACATAGGTGGTTAATTTGAGCACATAGACTACCTGGTAGACACAAAGAGACCACCACTTTAATTAGCGACATGCTAGAAGGTGGAGTGCTGGCGCCCTGTAGCTCTGAGATGGAGGGGCTTCCCAGCTCCAGGCAAGCTCAGCCTGGATTTGGTGAGGCTGAGAAATGACAATGGAATGTTGGAGGATAAAAGGGCTTGTACCAACCTTATTATAGTGATGGCAAATTGAGCACTAGAATCACGTCTGCCTCCAGCAAGCCTGCATGCAGCAAGCGCATCTTCCTCTCTGCCTCTGCTCCAGGTTCTGCCTATGCTCAGGCTCTGTCTCTGCTCCAGGGTCTGCCTTATCCTCCGGCCTGTGTTCTGCACCAGGCTCTCTGCCAAGCACTGGTTGGAGCTCTTTATATAGCAACATGACAATAATAGCTTATTGTCAACGAGTGTGTAAATATTAGCCTATTCAGTTAACCAATTACATCATCAAATAGATTAGGGTCAGGTGAGGATCCTGGCCATAGGAACTTCCATTTTCCCTATATGCCCACAAATTCACTGTACAATAATCCTGTGGGATCTGTGCAAAAGGCAGATGGTGTGTGGAGACTATCCAAGCTTCAATAAAGTTGTACTGCCCATAGCCTCAGCAGTTCCAAACATGGTCTCAAACATACAGAAAATACAGGAGACTGAGGGAAGCTGGTACTCAGTGACTGACATTACCAATGCTTTCCTCTCTATCTCGATCTCTGAAAAGAGCCAACCAGTTTGCCTCCTCATGGGAAGGATCCCAGTTTACTTTTACTGTGCTGACACAGGGTTATCTGAACTTACCAGCTCATTGTCACAACTCGGTCAGGTGAGATTTGGACTTGATGCAGATCTTGAATGTAATAATACACTATATTGACAACATTATTGAGACAGGGGGTAACTGGTGGGGCAGGTAGAACAGGACACATTGTCCTGGTAGAGACTGGCCAAGCAGGACACTGACATCAGGCATTGTAGTCAACTGGCCAAGCGGGATGCATAAGAAACCGCTCCCTGATATGGCCAGCCTAAGAAACAAGGGGGTCTTCTGATCCCCCACCCCAGCCCTAGCAACAAGCCCTAGGCAACCAGGTGGAGGTCCTCATCTCCAGTACTTAGAATCCCCTAGGCACTGCAGCCCAAACAGTCTCCTCCCTTGGAGTTCCTCCTGATCAGTAGGAGTCATTTTCTTTTCACTCCTCATTAAAAACTTTGCTGGTTGTTCCGTACTCTTGCCTGTTGACTTCATTCTTTGTTGCCTCTGAGACATGATCCTGGGAAAAACAGCATCTCAGCCAGTAACATGATGATAATATCAGAAAGAGAAAAGCAGGCTAGGACTGATTTGAATGCACTAGCGACACACATGACCAACCAGGGCTGGTTAATAAATCCAGCAAAGGTCCAATGGCCTGCTCACACAGCGAGATTCTTAAGAATAATGTGAACAGGAGCTCCCTGGGACATTCCATGAATGACTAAGGATAAGCTGTGGTCACTACTCACCCTTACTTTATCAAATATTTAGCCTCTATTTGTTTACATTACAAACAAAAATCCCAGTGTTTGGTTGGTTTATTTTGATTTTAGAGGACACATACTGCACACCTTGGAATATTGCCAGCTCCCATCTGTAACACTACACGAAAAAAAGCCATATTTGAGTGGGGCCTGAACAAAAGTGAATTAAAAAAGGCAGCTGTGCTCTCGGCACCTTTGGACCCTCATGACCCCCACTCAGATATGACTTTGGAAGTGTCTGCCCCCCTAATGCATGCAGACAGAAGCTTGGGACAAAAGCCCACGAGCACCTCCCAGCAGCCACTGTGGGGCTTTTGGGACCAGAAAATTCCAGTGCTACAGCCCAGTACATACCATTTGAGAGACAGTATGTTACTGGGCATTAATTGGGAGTACCTCAATGACTGAAGGATGTAAAATAATCTTGAAACCTGAGATACCCACAATGTCTTGGGTGATGTCAGAGAAACACTCTAATAAGGAAGGCACTGCCTACAAGAGTTCCAAAATAAAATGAAAATGGTGCATACAGGAGCAGGCTGCCGGGGGAACGCAAGGAGGCCCACACTGCATCCAGGAGGAGGTAGACTTTTTCTCTAGGACCAACCCTGGAGCCCCCTGGTGAGCTGCCAGAACTGATTGCTCCATGTGCCCTAGGAACAGCTCTCAGCTGAACAGCAAAGACCTACTTGGTTTACAGATAGCTGTTCCAAGGTGAATGGACAATACCCTGTTTGTAAAGCTGTTGCCTTAAGACCAGAGGATGGCAACACTCTCGTTGAGGAAAGTAAGAGTAAATCAACTCAGTGAACTGAACTGCATGCTGTGTTCCTGGCAGTGATGGAAGAATTGAACAATGATAGAAGCCTCTTTGTTTGGATCTTTACTGACTGGTGTATTGTAGCCAATGGCCTGGCTATATGGTCAGGGAGCTGGGCAATGGAAAACTGGGCTATTAAAGGAATGGTTGTGTGGGTGCAACCCTATGGAAATCACTCTGGGAACTTAAGGGGTGCTTTAAAGGAGGACATGCTGATGCCCAGCAGAAGAACCCCCTTCCAGGATCAGGAGGTGACTGGAACCACCGAGTGGACCTGTTGGTTTGTTCCCTTGAGGCGGCCACCGGGTCCATGAAATGAGTGGACACGGGGGAGCTGCGGCAGTGCAGACCTGGGTTGAATCTAGACATGTTCCTCTTCCACCCTGTGAGGCACAGAAAACCAACAAGAACCGTTCCATCTGTCAACAGTGAAACAAAGAATGAAGCTGGCTATTCCCTCGAGGGAAGGCCCCACACATAGCTGTCAAGTGGATTACACTGGACCAATGCCAGTAGCCCCCGGGGGTTATAAATGGTCCCTACTGGAATAGACACTTCTTCTGAACTATGCTTTGTGAACCCAGTGGTAGATGCAAATGCTCAAAAAATGCCATTAAAGGATTGGAACAGAAGATACTTTACCCATTTGGAACACCAACAGACATCACATCAGATGGACATACCACATTACATGTCATCCTCAGAGCAATGGGTTAATAGAAAAATGGAATGGGCAGTTGAAATATTTGCTGTATAAACGGGGGGAGATAAAGGCATGAGGGGCTGGCTTACACACCTTCAAGAGTGTGTGCTCACACTCAACACAAGGGGAGCTAAGGGAGGGTCCCCAGTGGATATATTCCTCCACTTTTCTGGGGGATCTGGGGAAGAGGGGTTGAGGGAGCATGGTAATGTAACTATACAGTTCTTCCCCACATCACCACAACTTACTTTTTTCCTACCTAATGAAGTGGCCCAAGGACCGGGGCTGCAACTGTGGGTGCCAGAGCAGGGAAGATGACCAAGTAAGAAACTCTCACCTTATCCTTAAACCTTTATGTCAGAATTCCCACGGGCCTGATTGAGTGGATTGGGCCAAATTGGAGCAGACAGTGAGCTCAGCCCTGCTGCCTAGTGGCCTCTGCACCTTACGCGAGTGGGAGTGGGCTGTGGGGGAGACACTTGCTAGACAAGTCTGGACCAGCCCAGAAGCCAAACCTAATGTCCCTTCCACAGGGGGAAAAGTCTGGGTAAAGATAAACGACAAATGGAGAGAAAGAGAAATCATAGCTGAGGGTAAAGGGATGAAGAAGTGGGTTATGCAGTGAGCGAAATCCAACATTTTATTAAGCATACCAGTTTCCCTGAAGGGTGAAGCTGTATGTTTGCCAAGACCATCTCTGTTTTTGGAAACTGACAAGGTTGAACGACAGCCTGCAAACCAGAGTTACACCACTCTGGGAGAAACCCTGGTCATAAGATATGCTGATGAATTAGACCCATATGAAAATGTCTGTGATGACTCTATAGCACACGAGTTGCTCTTTAAATCAGACCCCACCCCACACTGGTTCCCCGAAATGTTAGGCCTATTTACACTGGTACTATCCTTCCACCTGCTGGACCAGATGTAAGCGCTGTGACAGAAGTGATTGTCCGGCTGTGAGGAATCTGTTTGAAGACCAGACACAATGGGCCATAAGAAATACATATTTGGCCATTCAGTGTGTAACATAAAATGTTGTTCTGCTCAAAGATACAGATCCTTCTCACTTTGTTCCTCTGCTTAGGTGCTCAGAAAATACAGTCTCCCTCCATACTTTGAACTCCCTCACAGTATTAAATAATTTCCAGGGGAACTGGGGCTAAAGAGAACATCTTCGATCTCATTAAGTATCATGTCATTTAGAGAAGATTTTTAATTTCCCTTTTTCTCCCTTTCATTAGATAATCAATACCTACTAATACATATTTCTTAATGATGTAAGTCTTGGACAAGCCGGGAAAATAATGCTTAATCAATCCACAAAGGCTCTGCCTTACATAGAATGTATCGTCTCTGTTTAATAAGAGATGCTTTGCATCTCAGATGAAGCAGAAAAGGAATACAAATATTTCCAAAGTAGCTCAGCCTTTTTAGCCACAGAAGGAAAATCCTGTGCCCAGATTCCAGAACTTTTTTCCTTGTCTTGCCAATTTTCCAGCGTATGTTTTTACTCTTCCAAATGCCACATCAGAGTCACAGATGGCAGCATGATCTGAGCAGGTTCTCTGTTCTTTAATCTAAATCCTAAATGAGAGAGAAGTCGGTATGAACGGCTCAGCCTTCCCCACCCCTGTCTTGCCCTTCTTGCTCCTGGTTGTTCTCATCTCAGTGAGCTTTCAGTTGTTTGATCCTTTTAGTATTTTTATTAGCACAATTAAAGCATCAGTAATGTCAGCACCATTTCCCAGCCCTTTAAGCACTTCTTTGTCTCAATTTATAATCTCTTTGTCTCAATTTATAATCTCAAATTTAAATTAATTGAGGTTATCAGAAGAATGCTCCTGGGTGGCTAGTTTTGCCCATTTATAATGGTCGATGTAATGTTGATAGTAGGTTTTGACTTGGGGTTTAAAAATTAAAATATACACTCAGCTGTTTGTATTCATACAAAATACCCTTCCAATATCCCAACATTTGGTTTAGAACTTTTTCCATTTTTCACTTTTTATCCAGATGCTTGATATGGTTTAAATGTGACCCTAAGTCTTAAAACGACAAGTTGCATATACATTTCTTCTATTAAGATCTAAGCTAATGCAGCACATTTCAGTGACCAGGGAAATATTAACTCCCACTCAGAGATATGTGGGTCATAGATGATTTTTAACTTTTCACTTCTTTTTAGAATTCAGTAAAAATGTATTAAATATCTACTATGAGAAAGACATTGATCTGGGAATTTGAAAGGCATTGGACTGAGATACAATGATAGGTATAAAGGGGTCTGCCCTCAGTTCAGTGTATGTAACACTCTAATTTAACTGCTTCACCCCAACATATTATAGAACACATTACTTTACCATAAAAAAAAAGATCTCTGCTTACAGATGCCATTGATTCTACTTGCATTTTGCTACCCGTTTCCATACATTTGTATGATATAACGTGAAATTCTGGTCTTGGTTTAATGAGTTAATTCATTTAACAAATACATGAGCACCTACTATGTTCTAAGCAATGTACATGGCACAGGAGATCTAGAGAAAGTTATTTCCCTACTCAAGGGATACACGCAGTCCAGTTGACGGGGCCAGCTGGGCAGTGCACAAGGACACTGCAATACGAAACGGGCCATAGAGGTGCGCATCTGGGGTTCTGAGAGCACTGACTAGAGGCCCCTGTGCTCACATTTTTACGTTTCTCTCCACCTAGGTCCTTGATAACCCACCTCAATCTAACACAGGTCTTCTAATCTCTAAAAGTCAGGCCACTGCAAGAAGCACGTGATCAGGTAGACTTTTAAATCTGGCTCCATCACTGACAAGCTGTGTGCCCTTGGACAAATCATTTTAAATTCTCTGAGTCTGGGACTTCCGGGAAGATGGCAGCGTGAGCACGGTGGCAGAAATCTCCTCCCAAAACTATATATATCTATGAAAATACAGCAAATACAACTATTCCTAAAAGAGAGACCAGAATACACAGGAAAGCGCACAGCGTGCAACTACACCCGAGAGGACTCAGCATCCCGCCAGGCGGGTAAGATACGGAGCCACGACCCGGTGGGACCCGAGCACTCACTCACCCCAGGGCACCGGCAGGAAGAGAGGATTCAGAGCCGGGAGGGAGTGGAAGTACACCCTGCTAAATAACCAGCCCCGGTGATCTGCATGGGGAGCGCTAACACACACAGCGCAGTGCAGCAGAGATTGGAGAGACAGAGGGTGCAGGATCTGAGGGGGAACGCGCCAGGGTGCTTGCAGCCGGCTCCCGGGAAAGAAAAAAAAAAAAAGAAAGCAGCGCACTTTTTTCAGTGGTCTTAAAGAGACAGGAGCCCAGCAGAGGAGCCAGATCCCCCCGGCACACTCAGCCCAGTGGGCTGGGAGTCCTGAGGAGTTTCAGACCCCTTAGCTGGCGACTGGGAAAGGGTGGCCGCACTTAGACGTCCCACAAAGATCAACAGCCTCCCATTGGTTCCCCCACTGGCCAGAGCTATAAAGGGCCCTGCTGGAGCAGCAAGGCCACAGCTGCGGAATACTGGAGCAACAGCGCCACCTATAGCATCCCCACAGAATCTACTCCCGGTGGGCGGTTTTTTTTTGTTTTGTTTTGTTTTGTTTTTCTTCTTTCTTTTTTCTTTTCTTTTATTTCTTTTTTCTTTTTTTCTTTCTTTCTCTTTTTTTTAAAATTCTTTTTAAAGTCTTAAAAAGCTCAGCTGACATATGTGGCAACTACCAGCGACCACTTATATAGCCATGAAAAGACAGAGGAGTATGGTCCAGATAAGATCAACCAGACAATGCCAGAGAGGCAGCCTGAAGGGATGGAAATGCACAGTCTTCCTGAAAAAAAATTCAGAATAAAAGTCATAACCATGCTGATGGATCTACAGAGAAATGTGCAAGAGCTGAGGGAGGAAGTGAGGGAAGTGAGGAAAGACAATGCAGAAATCAGACAAGCGATCAATACGCTTAACAGCAGACTGGATGAGATGCAAGAGACTGTTAATGGAATAGAAATCAGAGAACAGGAATACAGAGAAGCTGAGGCAGAGAGAGATAAAAGGATCTCTAGGAATGAAAGAATATTAAGAGAACTGTGTGACCAATCCAAACAGAACAATATTTGCATTGTAGGAGTACCAGAGGAAGAAGAGAGAGAAAAGGGGATAGAAAGTGTCTTGGAAGAAATAATTGCTGAAAACTTTCCCACGCTGGGGAAGGAAAGAGTATCGCAGTCCACGGAAGGCCACAGGACGCCCCACACAAGGGACCAAAGGAAGATAACACCAAGACACATAATAATTAAAATGGCAAAGATCAAAAATAAAGACAGAGTATTAAAGGCAGCTAGAGAGAGAAAAAAGATCACCTACAAAGGAAAACCCATCAGACTATCATCAGACTTCTCAACAGAAACCTTACAGTCCAGAAGAGAATGCCATGATATATTTAACATAATGAAACAGAACGGCCTAGAACCAAGAATATTGTATCCAGCACGATTATCATTTAAATATGATGGAGGGATTAAACAATTTCCAGACAAACGAAAGTTGACAGAGTTTGCCTCTCATAAACGACCACTACAGCATATCTTAAACGGACTGCTCTAGAGGGAGGCACCCCTAAGGCTAAAAAGATGTCACCAGAGAAAATAAAATCATAGCAAAGAAAGCAGACCATCCAAATACTAACTAAAGGCAAAGAATAAAACACCTAGTATATAAAGAATGGACGAGGAAGAATAAGAAGGGAGAGAAATAAAGAAACATCAGACGGTGTTTACAATAACTTAAAAAGAAAATTAAGTTAGATTGTTAGACAGTAAAGAAGCAACCCTTGAACCTTTGCTAACCATGAATCTAAAGCCAGCAATGGCAATAAGTACATATTTATCAACAATCACCCTAAATGTAAATGGACTGAATGCACCAATTAAAAGACACAGAGTAACAGAATGGATAAAAAGCAAGACCCATCTATATGCTACTTAAAAGAGACTCACCTCAAACCCAAAGATATACACACACTGAAAGTGAAGGGATAGAAAAAGATATTTCATGGAAACAACAAAGAGAAAAAAGCAGGTGTTGCAGAAATTGTATCAGACAAAATAGACTTCAAAACGAAGAAAGTAGCAAGAGATAAAGGACATTACATAATGATAAAGGGGGCAGTCCAAGAAGAAAATATAACCATTATAAATATATATGCACCCAACACAGGAGCGCCAGCATATGTGAAACAAATACTACCAGAATTAAAGGAGGAAATAGACAGCAATACATTCGTTTTAGGAGACTTCAACACACCACTTATTCCAAAGGACAGATCAACCAGAGAGAGAATAAGTAAAGACACAGAGGCACTGAACCACTCACTAGAACAGATGGACCTAACAGACATCTACAGAACTCTGCACCCAAAAGCAGCAGGATACACATTCTTCTCAAGTGCACATGGAACATTTTCCAGAATAGACCACATACTAGGCCACAAAAAGAACCTCAGTAAATTCAAAAATATTGAAATGCTACCAACCAACTTCTCAGATCACAAAGGTATAAAACTAGAAATAAATTTTAGAAAGAAACCAAAAAGGCTCACAAATACATGGAGACTTAACAACATTCTCCTAATTAATCAACGGTTAACGACCAAATCAAAACAGAAATCAAAGAATATATGGAGACTAATGACAACAAAAACACAAAGTCACAACTTCTGTGGGACGCAGCAAAGGCAGTTTGAAGAGGAAAGTATATTGCAATCCAAGCCTATTTAAAGAAGGAAGAACATTCCCAAATGAATAGTCTAAAGACACAATTACTGAAATTGGAAAAAGAAGAACAAATGAGGCCCAAAGTCACCAGAAGGAGGGGCATAATAAAGATCAGAGAAGAAATAAATAAAATTGAGAAGAATAAAACAATAGAAAAAAATCAATGAAACCAAGAGCTGGTTCTCTGAAAAAATAAACAAAATAGACAAACCCCTAGCTAGACTCATTAAGAGAAAAAGAGAATCTACGCACATAAACAGAATCAGAAATGAGAAAGGAAAAATAACGACAGACCCCACAGAAATATAAAGAATTATAAGAGGATATTATGAGAATCTATATGCTAACAAGCTGGAAAACCTAGAAGAAATGGACAACTTCTTAGAAAAATACAACCTTCCAAGACTGACCAAGCAAGAAACAGAAAAACTAAACAGACCAATCACCAGCGATGAAATCGAATTGGTAATCAAAAAACTACCCAAGAACAAAACCTCTGGACCTGATGGATTCACCTCTGAATTCTACCAGACATATAGAGAAGAAATAACACCCATACGCATTAAAGTTTTCCAAAAAATAGAAGAGGAGGGAATACTTCCAAACTCATTCTATGAAGCCAGCATCACTCTAATACCAAAAACAGGCAAAGACCTCACCAAAAAAGAAAATTACAGACCAATATCCCTGATGAACGTAGATGCAAAAATACTCAACTAAATATTAGCAAACCGAATTCAAAAATACATCAAGAGGATCATACACCACGATCAAGTGGGATTCATCCCAGCGATGCAAAGATGGTACAACATTCGAAAATCCATCAACATCATCCACCACATCAACAAAAAGAAGAACAAAAACCACATGATCATCTCCACAGATGCTGAAAAAGGATTTGACAAAATTCAACATCCATTCATGATTAAAACTCTCAACAAAATGGGTATAGAGAGCAAGTACCTCAACATCATAAAGGCCATATATGACAAACCCACAGCTAACATCATACTTAACAGCGAGAAGCTGAAAGCTTTTCATCTAAGATCGGGAACAAGACAGGGATGCCCACTCTCTCCACTGTTATTCAACATAGTACTGGAGGTCCTAGCCACGGCAATCAGACAAAACAAAGACATACAAGGCATCCAGATTGGTAAAGAAGAAGTCAAATTGTCACTATTTGCAGATGACATGATACTGTACATAAAAAACCCTAAAGACTCCACTCCAAAACTACTAGAACTAATATCTGAATCCAGCAAAGTTGCAGGATACAAAATTAACACACAGAAATCTGTTGCTTTCCTATACACTAATGATGAACTAACAGAAAGAGAAATCAGAAAAACAATTCCATTCACAATTGCATCAAAAAGAATAAAATACCTAGGAATAAACCTAACGAAGGAAGTGGAAGACCTGTACTCTGAAAACTACAAGACACTCCTAAGAGAAATTAAAGAGGACACTAACAAATGAAAATGCATCCCATGCTCTTGACTAGGAAGAATCAATATTGTCAAAATGGCTATACTACCTAAAGCAATCTACAGATTCAATGCAATCCCTATCAAACTACCAACAGCTTTCTTCAATGAACTGGAACAAATAATTCTAAAATTCATATGGAACCACAAAAGACCCCGAATAGCCAAAGCAATCCTGAGAAGGAGGAATAAAAGAGGGGGAATTGCGCTCCCTGATTTCAAGCTCTACTACAAAGCCACAGTAATCAAGACAATTTGGTATTGGCACAAAAACAGACCCACAGACCAGTGGAACAGAATAGAAAATCCAAACATTAACCCAAACATATACAGTCAATTAATATTTGATAAAAGTGCCTTGGATATACAATGGGGAGATGACAGCCTCTTCAGCAGCTGGTGTTGGAAAAACTGGACAGCTACATGTAAGAGAATGAAACTGGACTACTGTCTAGCCCCATACACAAAGGTAAACTCAAGGTGGATCAAAGACCTGAATGTAAGTCATGAAACCATAAAACTCTTAGAAAAAAACATAGGCAAAAATCTCTTGGACATAAACATGAGAGACTTCTTCATGAACATATATTCCCGGGCAAGGGAAACAAAAGCAAAAATGAACAAGTGGGACTATATGAAGCTGAAAAGCTTCTGTACAGCAAAGGACACCATCAGTAGAACAAAAAGACATCCTGAAGTATGGGAGAATATATTCATAAATGACATATCCGATAAGGGGTTGACACCCAAAATATATAAAGAACTCATGCACCTTAACAAACAAAAAGCAAATAATCCAATTAAGAAACGGGCAGAGGACATGAATAGACACTTCTCTAGAGAAGAAATTCAGATGGCCAACAGGCACATGAAAAGATGCTCCACATCGCTAATCATCAGAGAAATGCAGATTAAAACCACAATGAGATACCACCTCACACCAGTGAGGATGGCCAACATCCAAAATACAAAGAACAACAAATGTTGGCGAGGATGTGGAGAAAAGGGAACCCTTCTACACTGCTAGTGGGACTTCAAATTAGTTCAACCATTGTGGAAAGCAGTATGGAGGTTCCTCAAAAAACTCAAAATAGAAATACCATTTGACCCAGGAATCCCACTCCTAGGAATTTACCCTAAGACTGAAGCAGCCCAGTTTGAAAAAGACAGATGCACCCCTATATTTATCGCAGCACTATTTACAATAACCAAGAAATGGAAGCAACCTAAGTGTCCATCAGTAGATGAATGGATAAAGAAGAGGTGGTACATATACACAATGGAATATTATTCAGCCATAAGAAGAAAACAAATCCTACCATTTGCAACAACATGGATGGAGCTAGAGGGTATTATGCTCAGTGAAATAAGCCAAGCCGAAAAAGACAAGTAACAAATGATTTCAGTCATATGTGGAGTATAAGAACAAAGAAAAAATACTGAAGGAACAAAACAGCAGCAGACTCACAGAACCCAAGAACGGACTAATAGTTACCAAAGAGAAAGGGACTGGGGAAGATGGGTGGGAAGGGAGGGACAAGGGGGAAAAAGGGGCATTACAATTAGCAGACGTAATGTAGGGGGGGCACGGGGAGGGCAGTACAACTCAGAGAAGACAAGTAGTGATTCTATAGCATCTCCATACGCTGATGGACAGTGACTGTAATGGGGTTGGTGGGGGGAGCCTGATGAAGGGGGTAGTTTAATAACCATAATATTGCACATGTAATTGTAGATTAATGATACCAAAATAAATTATTTAAAAAAAATTCTCTGAGTCTGAATTTATCTCTCTGTAACATGGAGATTTTAATACTTCTGCATATATTTGGTGTGAGAGTAAAGAGTGATAACTTTTGTAATGCGCTAGCAAAGTCCCTGAGCATAATAACTGTGATCACCCTCACCCTCACAGCCATAGTTTAAAGGACGTTATTGTTCATATCTCGTTAACTAGCCTAATTCAAACATCTAACATGCATGGAGTATTTACAATGTGCCAAGGGTCCTCACTGTATTATTTCAGTTCATCCTCACACCACTCAGTGAGGAGGTGCAGCCCAGCCATGTGACCTAACTTAGCTCCTGTGGTGAGTAGCACACTCTTCTTCCCAGACGTCCCCATCCTCTCTATGAAGAGCCTAGCGTCCCCGTCACTCCCTAGCTTGAACAGGCTGTTGCGTATTTGCAGTCTGACATACCCACACTGCCTTGTCTGACTGCGCTTTACTACCCATTATCCCCAGTTTGAAGCCTTTTGCTCTACGAGCCTTATATGGGACAGAAGTTTCCAAGCAGAAAGCCACAGGGAAGACTGTATTTCTGGGAATAAAGGTCTTCCTTCTCCATAGTCTTTTCCTGTTTCATTTTCAATATATTCCCGAACCAGGTGCTTCCCAACTGTTGCTACTGGCCTTGTAATTAAATTTTGCCAAAGTACTGCTGGCTGGGATAAACTCATAGAAGCCTTTTAACTCATTCCTGTCTGTCCTTACACTTAGCATCTAGGAAGGAGAAAAGTTGTCATTTAACTATGCTATAAGGTAGAATACAATAAATATCATTAAGGAACATACAAGGTCCTTCAAGACAACAGACCTCACGGAATCTCAAGGCACCCACGCCTGGCTTCTCACAGTGTCTTTCTGTAACCACTTGGCAAGGGGACCCTGATAGCCTGCAGATAATCTCTTATTGGTTATCCACTGCTTTGCTTCCTGAAAAATCTATTCTATTTCTATTTCCTTTTCTTTATTAAAAAAGCTATGGTTCTGTGAACATGCAGTCTCCACCGTGATCTCCCACACAACAGAAAGAAAAGACGGGCTGGATTCTTCCATCTGTGGCAAGCTTTATGATAAAGCTAATGCCAGAAGCCAAATGGCTGGTTTTGTAATGATAGCTCTTAAAAGGCAGAGGGCACATAGGAAACAAACTTAGCCACCACCGCTTTCATTACAACTCAATGATGCAAAAATCGTTTTGACCAACAACCACACAGTCATTCAGTTCATCATTCCTGGAGGTGGCACTCTTGAAGGGGTCAGACTTGTGGAGATGTGCAGACTGAGCTATCTTTGTGATATGTAATGAAATGTCCACTGTTAATGATTTACAAGCCCAAGACATCTGAAATTAAAGAACTTCATATCTTATGAGTTGATGTCCTTTAGTTTCAAGGTGTTGTGTTTGCCAGTTCAGACTGTGTCTTCTACCAGCTTCTTGTTGTCATTTGAAAATCTGAGGAAATTTTATTCGTGCCACCATCTATCTTAGGTCTGTTTCTTGGTCAAGGTTGTTAACTTTGTCAGTAATTGCTCACATCCAGTTTAATTCCCTCTTAAATTTTATATTTAATGTGTCCAACATAAGGAAATCATCTACTTTTAATTTATCATCATCACAGTACTCATCACAATCACCTTTAATCTAATAATGAATTATTCTTATTAGGTTCAATAATGTAGTTGCCATAACCTGCATATAAACGCTTAGGTGTCTCCAAATCAGGTCAAACTTGTGCTAAGAATGAAGTCTAAAATGTGCTCTTTAACGGGTGCTTCTTAATTCCTTAATTTCACATCCTTTGTTTTGTTGCTCAAACCGGAAATGTAGGAAATTCTCTCACACTTTACTCCTGTACTTCATGCCCCTCACCTCAACACTAAATAGTTAGGGTCTATTGACTCAATTTCCTAAAAAACCTCTCTCTTATCAACTTTTCACCATCCTTCCTGCACCAAGCTAGTCCAACCAACTGTGATCATATATTGGTCCCCCAGATCCTCTTTGTCACTTTAATTTATTCTCCAACCCGTGGTCAAAGTTAATCTTAGAAAATTTCAAATCTTTTATTTCACTCCCCACTTAAAATCTTTCAATGGCTCTCCACTCTTATTATCATTGTTAATACAGTCTGGCGGGCCACACACAGCCGGAGGCATGTCCCCCTTTGTCCTCTGCACTGAGCATTCTGTCCTTTGCTCTCATGCACTGGCCACACTGGGGGATCCTAGCTCTGCTCCACATCAGGATGTTTCTATATATTATTCATGGCCGGCCACATCCTACAACCTTCGGGGTGGTCTTAACCAAGCTAAACATGATTTATCCTAGAGATAACCGCTAAAATGTTCATGCAGAGATTACTTACCTCCCCCACCCACCTTCCCCAGCACGTTCCTAACCGGGCCTTCAGTTGTGTGTTTCTGAAGTACCCTGCATTCTTCCTTCACAGATTGGCTGATTCACAACAGTAATCACTTGTTTAAATTTGTGTTCCCTGCTAGCATGATAGCAGGTAAAAAGGCCTTAATCTATGAATCCAGATGTGCAAGAAAAAGAGCATTGGTTTGTTTTCTTTAAATCAACTTAAATCCACACTAGAACAGATGGACCTAACAGACATCTTACAGAACTCTGCACCCAAAAGCAGCAGGATACACATTCTTCTCAAGTGCACATGGAACATTTTCCAGAATAGACCACATCCTAGGCCACAAAAAGAACCTCAGTAAATTCAAAAAGATTGAAATCCTACCAACCAACTTCTCAGATCACATAGGTATAAAACTAGAAATAAATTTTAGAAAGAAACCAAAAAGGCTCACAAATACATGGAGACTTAACAACATTCTCCTGATTAATCAATGGGTTAATGACCAAATCAAAGAATATATGGGAAAAAAAGTTAAATACAAAAAAAAAGAATATATGGAGACTAATGACAACAACACAAAGCCACAACTTCTGTGGGACGCAGCAAAGGCAGTTCTAAGAGGAAAGTATATTGCAATCCAAGCCTATTTAAAGAAGGAAGAACATACCAAATGAATAGTCTAAAGACACAATTACTGAAATTGGAAAAAGAAGAACAAATGAGGCCCAAAGTTACCAGAAGGAGGGACATAATAAAGTTCAGAGAAGAAATAAATAAAATTGAGAAGAATAAAACAATAGAAAACATTGAAACCAAGAGCTGGTTCTTTGAAAAAATAAACAAAATAGATAAACCCCTAGCCACACTGATTAAAAGAAAAAGAGAATCTACACACATAAACAGAATCAGAAATGAGAAAGGAAAAATAACGACAGACCCCACAGAAATACAAAGAATTATAAGAGAATATTATGAGACTCTATATGCTAACAAGCTGGAAAACCTAGAAGAAATGTACAACTTCTTAGAAAAATACAACCTCCCAAGAATGACCAAGCAAGAAACAGAAAAACTAAACAGACCAATCACCAGCAACGAAATTGAGTCGGTAATCAAAAAACTACCCAAGAACAAAACACCCGGACCTGATGGATTCACCTCTGAATTCTACCAGATGTATAGAGAAGAAATAACACCCATTCTCCTTAAAGTTTTCCAAAAAATAGAAAAGGAGGGAATACTTCCAAACTCATTCTATGAAGCCAGCATCACTCTAATACCAAAACTGGGCAAAGATCTCACCAAAAAAGAAAATCACAGACCAATATCCCTGATAAATGTAGATGCAAAAACACTCAACTAAATATTAGCAAACCGAATTCAAAAATACATCAAGAGGATCATACACCACGATCAAGTGGGATTCATCACAGGGATGCAAGGATGGTACAACATTCGAAAATCCATCAACATTATCCACCACATCAACAAAAAGAAGAACAAAAACCACATGATCATCTCCATAGATGCTGAAAAAGCATTTGACAAAATTCAACATCCATTCATGATTAAAGTTCTCAACAAAATGGGTATAGAGAGCAAGTACCTCAACATCATAAAGGCCATATATGACAAACCCACAGCTAACATCATACTTAACAGCGAGAAGCTAAAAGCTTTCATCTAAGATCGGGAACAAGACAGGGATGCCCACTCTCTCCACTGTTATTCAACATAGTACTGGAGGTCCTAGCCACGGCAATCAGACAAAACAAAGACATACAAGGCATCCAGATTGGTAAAGAAGAAGTCAAATTGTCACTATTTGCAGATGACATGATATTGTACATAAAACCCTAAAGACTCCACTCCAAAACTACTAGAACTAATATCTGAATTCAGCAAAGTTGCAGGATACAAAATTAACACACAGAAATCTGTTGCTTTCCTATACACTAATGATGAACTAACAGAAAGCGAAATCAGAAAAACCATTCCATTCACAATTGCATCAAAAAGAATAAAATACCTAGGAATAAACCTAACGAAGGAAGTGGAAGACCTGTACTCTGAAAACTACAAGACACTCCTAAGAGAAATTAAAGAGGACACTAACAAATGGAAATGCATCCCATGCTCTTGGCTAGAAGAATAAATATTGTCAAAATGGCTATACTACCTAAAGCAATCTACAGATTCAATGCAATCCCTATCAAACTACCAACAGCTTTCTTCAATGAACTGGAACAAATAATTCTAAAATTCATATGGAACCACAAAAGACCCCGAATAGCCAAAGCAATCTTGAGAAGGAGAAATAAAAGAGGGGGAATTGCGCTCCCTGACTTCAAGCTCTACTACAAAGCCACAGTAATCAAGACAATTTGGTATTGGCACAAAAACAGACCCACAGACCAGTGGAACAGAATAGAAAATCAAACATTAACCCAAACATATACAGTCAATTAATATTTGATAAAAGTGCCTTGGATATACAATGGGGAGATGACAGCCTCTTCAGCAGCTGGTGTTGGAAAACTGGACAGCTACATGTAAGAGAATGAAACTGGACTACTGTCTAGCCCCATACACAAAGGTAAACTCAAGGTGGATCAAAGACCTGAATGTAAGTCATGAAACCATAAAACTCTTAGAAAAAAACATAGGCAAAATCTCTTGGACATAAACATGAGCAACTTCTTCATGAACATATCTCCCCGGGCAAGGGAAACAAAAGCAAAAATGAACAAGTGGGACTATATCAAGCTGAAAAGCTTCTGTACAGCAAAGGACACCATCAGTAGAACAAAAAGACATCCTGAAGTATGGGAGAATATATTCAAAAATGACATATCCGATAAGGGGTTGACATCCAAAATATATAAAGAACTCATGCACCTTAACAAACAAAAAGCAAATAATCCAATTAAGAAATGGGCAGAGGACATGAATAGACACTTATCCAAACAAGAAATTCAGATGGCCAACAGGCACATGAAAAGATGCTCCACATCGCTAATCATCAGAGAAATGCAGATTAAAACCACAATGAGATATCACCTCACACCATGTGAGGATGGCCAACATCCAAAACACAAACAACAACAAATGTTGGCGAGGATGTGGAGAAAAGGGAACCCTCCCACACTGCTGGTGGGAATGCAAATTAGTTCAACCATTGTGGAAAGCAGTATGGAGGTTCCTCAAAAAACTCAAAATAGAAATACCATTTGACCCAGGAATCCCTCCTGGAATTTACCCTAAGACTGCAGCCCAGTTTGAAAAGACAGATGCACCCCTATGTTTATCGCAGCACTATTTACAATAGCCAAAGTGGAAGCAACCTAAGGGTCCATCAGTAGATGAATGGATAAAGAAGAATTGGTACATATACACAATGGAATATTATTCAGCCATAAGAAGAAAACAAATCCTACCATTTGCAACAACATGGATGGAGCTAGAGGGTATTATGCTCAGTGAAATAAGCCAAGCCGAAAAAGACAAGTATCAAATGATTTCACTCATATGTGGAGTATAAGAACAAGAAAAAATACTGAAGGAACAAAACAGCAGCAGACTCACAGAACCCAGAACGGACTAATAATTACAAAGGGAAAGGGACTGGGGAAAATGGGCGGGAAGGGAGGGATAAGAGGGAAAAAGGGGCATTACGATTAGCAGATGTAATGTTGGGGGGCACGGGGAGGGCAGTACAGCTCAGAGAAGACAAGTAGTGATTCTATAGCATCTCACTACGCTGATGGACAGTGACTGTAATGGGGTTGGTGGGGGACCTGATGAAGGGGTAGTTTAATAATCGTAATATTACACATGTAATTGTAAATTAATGATAAAATAAATTATATTAAAAAAAACAATTGCTGACCTTAACCAGCAGACTTAAAAAAAAAAAAAAGAAGAAGAAGAAAACAAATCCTACCATTTGCAACAACATGGATGGAACTAGTGGGTATTATGCTCAGTGAAATAAGCCAAGCCGAAAAAGACAAGTATCAAATGATTTCACTCATATGTGGAGTATAAGAGCAAAGAAAAAATACTGAAGGAACAAAACAGCAGCAGACTCACAGAACCCAAGAACGGACTAATAGTTACCAAAGGGAAAGGGACTGGAGAAGACGGGTGGGAAGGGTGGGATAAGAGGGAAAAAGGGTCATTAAGATAAGCAGACGTAATGTTGGGGGGCGGCACGGGGAGGGCTGTACAACTCAGAGAAGACAAGTAGTGATTCTATAGCATCTCACTACGCTGATGGACAGTGACTGTAGTGGGGTTGGTGGGGGGGACCTGATGAAGGGGTAGTTTAATAATCGTAATATTCCACATGTAATTGTAAATTAATGATACCAAATTAAATTATTTTAAAAAATCAACTTAAATCCAACCCTGTTTAATGAAATTAATTCCAAATCCCACCAATCTGTAGAGAATTTAAATTCTAATAATTATTACTAGGGTTTGTCATCCTTTCCTTAACATCATACACAAATCTGAGTGGGGTGTGTTATTCTGTCCCAAGGCATTTCAGAGGCCCATCCTGGTTTTAATACACACTGGTTACTGGGGAAAATCCCATTTTCTCTTCTCACATTGTCTCACATGGCCCCCATCTGCTCTGTGCCATGCTTGATGCCTGAGAATCTTTCCTGGGAGTTTTTACTTAGGGACCATTCTTTCTTGGTGACACTGCAAGTCTTTTTCCTTCCCCACTGTCCACTATTTGTGAGCACAGTCTTTCAGAAAATCTTTCGAGAAGAGGTTGCTTTACTTCCTGCTCTGTATAGAAAAACCCTTGAAGAAACAAAAATAATCTACTTAAAAGAAGAAAGAAAAGAATAACAGAGGAGGAAAGAACACACATAGCAATGTGTAGAGACAATTCATGAAAGTGGTTCTTGCCGTAGCATGTGCTCAGTATACATATTTATTGAAAGATGAATGGATTTGAATTATTAATTCATAATCCCACCATGTTTTAAATGTTTTAAGACTGTTGACAGACATGTTTCCATGTTTAGAGGGAGAGAAATGTGAGCTGACTTTTACGAGCAGCATGGAAGGCAGCCTTTCTGTCCCCCGTACTACCTGTCATAGCATTACATCCAACTCCAGGTCCATGGCCAGCTATGTACTCGAGGGCACCACCACAGTCATCTTGGTAAAGTAAGAGAAAAATGAATTAAATCAAGCAGCTCTAACAAATCACATACTATAGTACTTAGATAACCTTCCTCTCAAATGGACAAAACATTTCCACTTCTCTCTCCCACAGCTAAGATAAATTTGAAAGGAGATTTATTACCCTCCTTTATAAAGGCCTCACACACAAACACCCATACACAGCAGAATGAGAGAGAGATTGATTCTGACATAGGTCAGCAGGATTTCTTATTTTTCCAGAAGACATTAGGCAACTGGGCTATGCTAGCAGAAATTTCATTCAATTTCTAAGGTTACATATTGTCTAATACATGGTTGATGCTTAAGAATATCAAATAAAGAACAGTCATTTCCTAGGAATCGAGCTTTCCCCAGCTATGAACATTTGGAGTTTGCAAAATGTGTTTGTTCCTCCAGCACTGAAGCCGATCTGGACTTTAGCGAGGCACCTGTCCTACAGAACTAAATCTTTTAAGAACAAGCCCCTAGCTCCCAGAAGCACATTTGCTCAAATGTTAAGTAGGCTGCAGTTCAAGTAATTTGCTGCCTAACCACCTTGTGACAATCTTATTTCTGTGTCTGTGTTCCTTCTCCAGCTCCCCTCCCGCTTGATGCACCATTTCATCTGCACTCTCAGAAATCTAGTTTCATTTCCAATTTCTGGCTTGTATTTCAGAGGCCCTTCTCATCCACTACTTCCATAGACTGATTATCTTACTAAGACTCAACCATCTTGCAACCGATTTCATTATTTGGACCTCAAAAATAGCCACAACCAGTCAGAGTCTCACTTGAGGAGCCCCAGCTCCAACCCTAAACAGGCTGTCAGACTACCCTGTCTCAGAATCTGAATCTTTATCCAAGAATTCTAATACTGATTTCTAGTTTTAAAAGAATCCTAGGATTTCAAGATACAAATATACAAAATATGCATACCCTGGCCGTCATTCATATCCAATTCATTTCAATTATTGGGAATGCCAACTTCTGAAACCAAGGTATTCAGCTTCTTTAAGCAGACTCCTTCATTTAATAATCAAGCTAGTGCAGAATCTTTTGTAGCACAAACTCTGAAGACCAGACAGGAAAAATGCTATTATCCTTTTAATCTAAGGACACAGGACACACTTCTCCACAGGGTGTTAGGAACTTCGTAAAACATATGCACCCAGAAGCATTGGATCTAGTGACAGTCAACAAGCAGAGGCACATGTCCAACCTCCTCACATAAGGAAGCACACTTTCTGATGTTTCAGAAGCTATTTCTTGACACAATTACGAAAGAGAATGTACCATTTCACATTTACCAGGTGAATATCACATCACATACGTCATATGACAGATGAGGATAAAATCAAGTCACAGAGCATTACAGGAGAGAAATCACATCACCAAAGTATCCAACCATAAAATATAGCCCAGGATGCTCTCAGAGGTCAGTACCTCTAACGGAATAGCGAGTCTAGCGATCGTCGTTCCTGTACGTGAGGGCCAGTATTCTATGAGACTCGTGTTCACCCAGAAATGCTTTCTGTCGGTGCCTGCCTGATCTTCAGCCTCACCCTCTTTCTAGCCAACCCAGACCATCTGACCCACCCTTAGCTTCAGCCCTGTTACATCACGAGAAACCAATCCGAGCCTTAGCAATTTAAGAAATGCTAAGCCAATATTGGAATATGACACATACTCCAACCCTGACCTTGCTTCGTGGAACACACATTCACAGTCACGTCTAGGTAGTTTTCTTCTGCTCTCTCAAATTGTACAAAAGAATGGTTTTTGAAACCAGATTGGCATAAATCTTAATCCTATTCCCACTGAGGACATCTCAATATCTGACTTCTTCCCTAAAGAATGACGATAAATCATTAACTTACGGAATTGTTAAAAGCATTCACTAAGATTATAAATATGATGTTGCCTAGCAAAGAGTCTAGCACATGGTAGATGCTTAAGTAGTTGCTTTTTAAAATTCTTATACTACATTCCTTTTGTGTTTCTCTAGTTTTAGTCTGATATCTCATTTGTTGAAATTTTCAATATCTACTCTCAAAAATTTCAGTACTCTAATTAGGCATTTATTCTTCCAGGTCTAAACTGTCCAAATAAAGTAGCACTAGTCATGGTGGCTATTTAAATATAAATTTTAATTATTTATTTTAAATGAAATTAAATATACAGTTCCTCAGTTGTGCTAGCCACATTTCAAATGCTCAATGGCCACATATACCTAGGGGCTACTGAATTGGCTCCCAGAAATAGAGATCATCCCCATTATGGCAAAAAATTCTATTGGACAGCACTGGCATAGATAATAATTGAAGGACTTATTTATCTATTCTATTACTTAGCCTGAAGCATTTCATAACCTCTTCCTTTATGTGTCAACAAATAACAGATGGCCCAGAGGCCATCTGCTTCTATGACACCAGTTATTAAACTTGAAAATATTCATGCTTACTTGTGGTCACATGAATACTAAAATTTTCAGTTTTGAGTCTTCTCTTCGTAGTTCCGTATACCAGCATACAGAAGAAATTCACCTGGAATTTAATTTACTTTTAGAAATGGAAACCACGTTAACTATCCTTGAAAGATTTTGAAAGATTTTTCCTCAAAAATTTAAAAGCCAGATATTCACAAAAATTGAGTCCCAGAAGTGTACTAATGTCTAATATTTTATGTCCAATTTAATAGCACTCATCTTGACTCATGAGGAATCTCCACTCCAAATCTTTAAATTATCTGATTCCTTGACAATTTGAAATGAAACAGACTAAACACTCACAGAAGGACCCCCAGGCTTTACTGTTGTATCTTTCTGCTGCTAACTTCTAAAAGGCCATAGATAACCCTCTTCAAGAAACATCTCCCTTTTATTTCTCTGGGACCTCTTCCCCAAAGCAGGAACCAGCTTAGAGTGAACAACTACCTCATTTAATGGAGAAGATCATGTAGCATAAAATACAGTATTTGCCATTATTTATTATTCATTCAGTAAATACTGAATACCTGCTATGTGTCAGATTGTTGGTGAAATCCACTGTTGGAGATACAGTGATGAACAAAATAAATATGTCCCTTCTTTAATGGTGCTTATAGGTGACTATTCTAATCCAGCCTGACTTGGAGTAATAAAATTATAAGAATTTTTAGTTGGTTTATTTTCTCACCTCAGACTAAATGATTGATTTTTCTGTCACCATCTGTACAGAGGAAGGACATTCTGTTCCACTAACATCTTTATATCATAGTCACGTCAAAATTATATCCTCCAAAGCCACCCAGCCCTGGTCTGACTTAACCAGCCCCCAACTTTGGTTAAGTTACCTAGATGTCAATATGTTTCCCCTCATAAACAAACTGTAATTAGTGGGCATTGGTATCTGATCTATTCTGATGAGCTGTTCTGAGAAGGATACTGATAGATTCAGTGGTACTGAGGGAAATATTCTGGTCTATTAGCAATATCTTCCTTGGGTTCAAGAGATCAGGTTATAGTAGATACACCCAGTTACTTGCACTACCCGGGGAAAAAATGAGGGTGCTGGTTGGAGGAGGTGCTGTTCCAGAGCCAGAAAGGCAAGGAGGGCAGATCTAGAGGCATGGAGAGCATCGAGTCTAGATAACTTGCCTCCCAAGTGCCCATAGGCCCTTTGGCGGCTCCCAGTCTGAATTAGAGTCTCATTCTTTGTTACTAGTCTTTCTTAAAAAGTTCTCTCTCTTTTCTAAACTTCTTCCTAACCAATGCATCTGTTCACATGTAAATCATGTTGTTTTCACTGTCATTAAACTTAACATTCTTAAAATTCAACTCTAAATTTGATGTGTTTTTCATTTACAGCAAACTGAATTTCAGAACAACCAATAAAATAAAGTTAGTCATGTAATTAGATCACTAACATAAAATCCTCCCCAACGGTTTAGGAGAACTGTGTCAAGCTGGCCACATAGAGCTCAGGATGTATATTTGTTAATCAAAGTGAAGAAGATGAATATGTATTTAGTGCATGAAAGATAGAACAATAAAGCAAACTATACTGTGAAATTCTATTAGCAAAAAGTGCTCCATTTCTTATTTCTATGCCATTAATATATAAATATTCCCCACATGATTTTTTTTTAATTTATAAAATCTCCTCTTCCATCAGTATATATGTGGGTTTTTGTGTATGGGGGGTGGGGTTTGGGGGTACAGATAAAACAGAAGAATGGAAACTAGCTGTAAAATCACCAATGAACAATTTACTGCAATGTCTGGCATCTCATTCTTACCACTGTACAAAATTACTTAATGTACTGAAGAAACAAGTTATTTCATCCCTACAATTTGTATAATGGAGGTCTGTTCATCTTTTAAAACACATTGTATGAAAGGATAATAGTACATATAGATTTTTAAACTGAATGGCAAATGGAAAAAAAAAACTCATACAAAAAATAATGGCCCAAATTTATTCTGTCAAAGAATAATATTCTCATGATACAGAATTTAGTCAAAAGAACTGAATATTTGTCTGTCTCTGCCCCCTTGTGGTGCTAATTACCTTTCAAGTAAGATAAGCACATCTTTACAGGCTTGAAACCCTCAGTTTTTAAAAACAGGGAGAAATAAAAGCACAAAGGAATTATTATATTTATGGATAATAGAACAATTTTATTTCCAACATGTGTATACTTAGTGTAATATCTGCTTAATTTTTAAAGGCTAACTGTACAAGAATAATTTTAAATGCAAAATCTAAATTAGTCTGAGACAGAAACAAACAGCAAAATTACAGTTACTTTTTATTTTATGTTTTCAAAGTCCTGTAATGGTAATTACATAGAGCTGCATATTACCCAGAAACTAAATAAGATTATATGATATATATCATTCAACCACAATGGAGAATGATTGAAGACCTGCTACATACCAGTGGCAGGATCTTATCTTGGGAAGCAAATGATAAGCCATTATAAGCACAGTCTGCCCTCATGGAGTTTATGCCTTGTGAAGAAAAAAAACAAGCAACAAATAATAATAATACCAAAGCATTACAATCTCAGAGGAGTGTTTGAAGAACAGAATATAGTTCTATGAGAGCCAAGAATAAAAGAAATGTATCTAGTGAAAGAGGAGGCTAAAAAGAGGAAGAAGCAGCGGAGGCTGTGCCTTGATGCCAGGACAGGGAGTTGATGAGAACACTGTACCTCCACTCAGTTTTACTGTGAACCTAGATCTAAAAAAAAAAAGTCTACTAAACAAAAAAAAAAAGGAAGAAATGTTTCATAGCAAAGGGAACTGGGGTAGGCGGGAGGAGGCAGACACAGGAGAGGAGGCCAAGGTTCTGGCCTGGACGACGGCGAGGAACATTCCAGGGTCTGGGCAGGGCAGTGGCTGGAGCCCGAAGGAGGGAGGTCTTTGGAAAGGTCTTCAGGGTCCAAACTTGCATAGTCATGTGGGCCGTGTTAGGAGTTCTGGTCTTGGAGAGTAATAGGGAGCTATTAAAAAGTTTTCAACAGGAGAGTAATATAATCTGATTTTTATGTTAGCAATATATTAAATTTTTTTTTGATCTTAAGAAAGGGGGATGAGAGACACACACAAAAAATACACTACTTTTATTAAATTGTCACATAATTAGTGAGTGTTTACTAGGTGCCAGACTCTGTTCTAAGCCTTTAAGAGTAAAAATATAATCCTTACAACCCATAAGGTAGGTAATAAATGATTATAGTAGCTTCAACAAGAGATGATGGAAGTTTGAACAAGAGTGGTGACAACAGAAAGGGCTGGTGAGAATACATATGGAAAGTAAATAGAAAAACCAGTGATAGGCTGAATTCGGAGACTGAGGAAGGAGTGACGTGAAGGACTCCTTGGCTTATGGTTTGTACCATCAGAGGGAAAGTGGGTGCCTAAAACAGAGAACTCCAAGAAAGATCAAATTCGTAGTGGTGGAGGGGAGTAGAGGAATATATATATGATCTTGGCAACACTAAATTTGAGGGGTTTCTGAGACACCTAAGTGCACATGTTGGGTATGCCCCAGGACAGGGTTGGGTCGGAAGCCACAGACTGGCATATTACCTCCTCACAGATGGTGCTGAAGGGCATGGCGAAGATGAAATTGCCTGGGGAAAGAACAGAGAAAAGAAAGGGTGCAGAGCTAAACCTTGAGGAGGACAAATATGTATTGGCCAGATAGGACAGGATGAGACTGGAAAAGAGGGGAAAACAAAGACAAAACCTCTGACCAGAGGAGCTTAAGTTATCTTTGTTGTAAAAAAATTAACAGACATCACTTAAGAAAGATGCCAGAAAACCGCAGGAGGAAGAGTCACTGAATTAGCACAAGAAAGATGTGGAAATTGGAGAATGGGTTGTGAATGTAGGCAAGTTCCATGGCAACCAACCAGGGACAAAATTACTTAGTTCACTGAATGGCTGACTCACTGACCCCCAACCCATCAAATGGACTGATTTGACAAAACATGTGCTTTTTAACATATGTTTTTATGTTTTAAAAGGAATATTCAATTTGATGACTGAACATGAAATAGTTCTTAGAGGAATTCTCAGTTTATACTGTGTTTTACTCTTTTTTAAAACATTTTGTACTGACCCACCCTTTTGGCATTCGCCTGTTATAATTTACAGCATTTTTAATCAGTTTATTTTGTGCCATTCTTTAACACCTTGTAGTCATTTCTTTTCACTGTTTTTTGTGTTTCAGGAGTCGTATTGCAAATTGCTACCAATCAAGTCAACATTCCCTCATTGTTCCTTGGCAGAAATTGCATTTTGAGATTCATGGAGATGTGATAGTTTTATCCAATTCTGATTCTTTGGTATGAATTTACATTTTAATTCTAAATTTAAATTAATTTCAACCTTTTATTTAATTAATTTTTCATTTAACTTAAAATTCTGACTTATTTTAGTGTCTGTCAGCTTCAGTTTACAATTTAGTCTTCACAAAAGCTTAATGTAAACTTTAATGCTAGATATATAAAAGGAAAGCTGGTATGCCATTTGAAGAAATGGCAAAAAAAAATTAAGAAACTGCTTAAAGTTTACTGAGATAGAGAATGACATTCAAAGATAACTGAAAATATTTCAGAGGTAGATAAGTGATCCTGTAACATATAAACTGGGGAAAAAAGAAGAAGGTTAGGAAAAAGCTTTTCCTTTGAGAATTTTTTAAAACTTAACACTGATTCTTTTTTGCTAACCTTTAGCATGTATGGATTTTTTGCCCTGTTCTCAGGTGATATAACAGCCTTAAAATGTTAATATCCAGGAAGTCCTGTTTCATCATTGGGAACCAGCTTAAACATCCAAATAGCTTTCATTATTAAAACTGTTTGGAATAAACTGGTAAATTTGGTGGAGCCAATCACTTGGCAAATGGCCGTTCAGTGAACTGATCCTTTAGGCAAAGGATTTTAAAATTAGGAAATACAACGAAATTTCCAGTTCATGTAATGAAAACAAGCTTCCTTTTCTCAAGCCTCTCACAATTTAGAAGGAGAGATAAATACTCTAATAGTTACAAAGTTTCTAATAAATATTTAGAAAAGAGAGGGGTGCAAAGTTCTGTGGTCGCCCAGGAGGGAAGGTAGGTAAACAGCGGCCAACTTTGCCTCAGGAAAACATTCACAAGGCTCACAAAGTAATGACAATAGAGCTGATGATGAAAGATTTTTTTCCAGGTATTAAAGGGAGAAAAAGGTAAGTCCCTTTACAAAGTAGGAAGGGCATGCTATTTTCTGAGAATGGCAAATAATGTAGCTTCAGCATTCATTACTCAGGAGGCCTGGATAATGGAAAATCGTAGGAAATGATGAATGAAAAAACACCAGTCAAGCTGATTTGTATTTAGGAAATAGAATTTCTTGTTCATGGATAAGACTCAGAACTTGATTGGCCATAAGGGGGTGACTAGAGGAGGAGAGCCAAAGACGATGGGCAATTTCCAACTTGGCCAAACGGGCAAGTTGTTGAGACAGGGAGGTTTAGAGGGAGAAGTGTTAAAAGGAAAGATACCTAGAGAGAGAGATTATGAATTCAGCTTTAGAACTGCTGAGTTTTGGTTTCAGAAATGTGCAGTGTCTGAATTGAGAAAGTCACATAGAAACTGATTAAATGTTTAGAGAATTCAAGAGTAATGTGTGTATTAGATAAAAGACGTATGAATGAGAGGCATATATTTTGTAATTGGAGCCATAGGAGTAAACGATATTCAGCAGAATATGTAGAGTTTGAAAAAAAAAAGAATTTTCTGGGGTAAACCCTGAGGAACACAAGTATCTAAGGAATAGTCACAGGAAAAAGAATCTCCAAAACTGGACTGAGAATGTCTACAAAAGTAATGTGGAGTGAAAAGGATACAGCAGAAAGAGGAGTATGTTTCAGCAAAGGGAGAGTAGTTAACAGAACTAAATATTTCAGGAAGGTTGAGTGATATAAGAACTAGGCAGTTTCCAGTGGATGTGTTACTAAAAAATAGGCAGATCATGAGAGTGGTGAGGACACAAGCCAGGTGCTTGGAGAATGAGAGGTGAGGAAGTAGAGCAAACGAATAGAGATAATGAAGGAGAAGAATTCAGGGAGTGGTTTTTCTCATGATCGTAGGGATATGAGCATGCTTAATAGAAAGTGAAAATAGAGAGAGTTTAATGATTTATGGTGGTTCTACCACACTTGCTCTGTGGGCAAGCTGCTCAGTTTTTCTGATCCCAATTCTTTCATTTGCAAGATGGAGGTATAAAATAGTGCCTTCTTGATGAGATCTGACAGAATCATTCATGCAGAGCTTCATATATTGTCTGGCACATACTAATCACTTAATAAGGATGAGCCAATATTAAAAAGCAGAAGGAATAAGATTGAGACAGAAGGAAAAAGAGGGAATGAGTATTTATATCCATGACCACGTGTAGATTTGGCAACAGAAAATTAACACGTTCCAGTTTCATAATCACTGTTTTCTTTGCCCGGTAGAAAACAGAAAAAATGGTAGAGGAATCAAAGTTTTTAGGAGCAAGAAAAAGGAATGTATTCTTCCTACCTATGGAAGGATGGAATGAAGAGAAGAAACTAAAAATTGTCAGGTGTCTTCTATGAATCATGTGTTAAAATAAATGCTTTTCTTATATTATCTCATTTAGTTCTCAAAATAAAGTACAGCTGACCCCTGAACAACACAGATTTGAACTGCACAGGTCCACTTACATGTGAATTTTTTCAATACATGCATTGGAAAACTTTTTGGAGATTTGCAACAATTTGAAAAAAAATTTTTTCTTTTCTCTAGCTTACTTTATTGTAAGAATACAGGATATAATACATACAACATATAAAATATGTGCCAATCCACTGTATGTATTATCGGTAAGGGTTTGGCCAACAGTAAGCTATTAGCAGTTAGGTTTGGGGGGAGTCAAAATTAGCCACAGATTTTCAGCTGTACAAGTGTCAGCGCCCCTAAACTCCACATGGTCCGAGGGTCAACTATGGTCATTTGCATTTCTTAGGGGAGTCAACTGAGGTTTCTATAACAGACTATGCTATGATAACAATAGTCTCAACCAATGACTCAACATGGAATACATTCATTTCTTGTTTTCAAAACAGTCCAGGAGGGTGAAAGTGCTCTTTTCTCAGTCATTTAAGAATTCAGGCTGATAAAAGCTTTCAACAATATGGCTTTTAAGTCTGGCACAGTCATCTCCCGCCAGGTGGAAACTAGGAAGGAGGGGTTTTTGTCTGTTGTTGATTTGTTAGTTTATTGTGGGCCAAGAAGCTGGTATAGACCAGACTTGGGAGAGAAGGACGCGTATGACTTCTGCTCACTTCCACTGACTAGAAATCAGCCACATGGAGTCTCTGCCACTTTCAGCTCTTTGAGGAGGCTTGAGAGAAGGGGAAAAACTCATGAGTTTATTTCAGAAACGCTGCATTTAAGATTAGTTTTTGTGTTCAAATGGAAGTTCACATGCAGAAGTAGAGCTTAAGAGGGAATCTCAGTGGAGTTTTGAGGACTCTGAGATGTAAAGTAAGTGAAACCACCAAGCTTTGAAGCAATTAAGATTGCCCCCCAAAAAGATAATATGGTAGCCATAGAGTCTTAATATTTTCATAGATAAAATAGCACTGAGAGATCCCTACCTGCTAATTAAAAAGTTAGTAAAGATAAAATGAAAAACAGGTCCCAAACTGTTAAGAATTCACTATTCCGGAATATATAGAATCATTGCTCCAGAAACTACAGTAAAGAACTAAAGACATAACATTAGTTGATAATTTCTCATTCTGTGGTTCACTTTTTAACCTTCTCTTTTTTCTATCAATAAAACATTTGCTATGCAGTTAAAGATCATGTAGCAAAGGATACAATACTGGTCAAACGTATGTGGGCTATTTAGGAACCAGAAATAGTTACTGTTGATGCCTGGCAACTAGCTGATAATGTATTTTTAGTTTTTTCTACTGTATTTGATTTGTTTTCCTGATATATCTCATGCCACATCTCTGGTAACTGTGTAAGCCAAAATTTAAACAAGCAAGCAAACAAACAAAAACTCACAATCTTAATGGGATTAATGCTCAACCTAGCAAAATCATAAAATTCTTCCAGAGCAAATTCCTCCATGAACAGCAAGTATAGAAAAAGAGCAATAGACTTGGATTCTTGTTCTATTCAGTAATAGCTCCTTGAGTAATGTGGGAAAAGTCACTTTCGTTTGCAGTGGGGGGTTGCTCATCTTTTCCATCTGCAAAATGACACGTTAGAACTAGATCAGATGCAGTTTAAGAAACATTTTTGGTGTTTATTGTCAAACTCTGTGTCAAGTTCTGTGGCTATAAAAATGATTACAGTACAGTCGCTGCGCTAAACTGTTCACCAGGTGTTCCTCTTTTTTTCCTGGGTTCATGAAAAACAAAGCTTCCTAGTCCCGCTGTCCACAGACAGAACCCTATGGCTCGTTAGGGCCAATGGAGGATGAACAGCTCAGACCTTGGTCGGCAGGCCTCTACTAAATTTCTAATCTTTCTCTTCTACCATGGAAGTCAGAGGAAATCTATTCTATTGAGCAAATGGAGCCTCAAATTTAAAGTTGCCTGGATCTCTGAGTCACTGACTGGAATGGCAGACAGGTGTCCTCAAGAGTTGACAAAATCTGCAGTATATGCTTGTATGAGTGAGATGTAAACTTTTGTCTGGTAAGCTCACAGAGCCTCATTTCCTCACAAAAAAAAGACTGTTTAGAAGGTAGACATAATGCAACATGGTGAGCATTTTACTGCCCTGGGCAGAGAAAGAGGAGAATTAGTGGTTTTTAAAGGAGTCTGGGAAGATTCATAAAGTAAGAATGAATGGGCTAGTCTAAAGAAGTAACTGGAAATACAACATTGAGACAGAAGAGATGACAGTCAAGGGTGGCACTGTAGCGAACACTAACATTTAAGACTTAAAGACAAGTTAAAAAAGAAAACCGAGACGAGAAAACCAAATGGAGAAGAAAGAAAACCAGAGGGGAGTGGTGAACTAGAAACCCAAAAGGAGAATATTCCAAGGCAATTCCAAAATTGTCAATAAAGTCACTTACTGGGAAGTCATGAGATATGATCTGAGAAGAAGCCATTGGATTTGAAATTCTAGAAGTCTTAAAGAAAAAATCCAAACTATAATCATTTGAGAGATGAAAAGGAGGTAAAAAAAAATGCTTATAATAAATATAGAGCAGCATTTATCAACATGTTTTTGGAAATACTGCACAAAACGCTTCTCAAAAAGATGGACAGGTTTGTGGTCAAATACATTTGAGACATGCTGCATGCTCTGTACCTACAAGGAGATTATCTAAAGATCTGTGATTTTCTCAGGTTGAAAGATGAGAAAAGGGGGTGGAGGAGAGTATAATTTGCTTACAAACTGACAATACCAGAGTAAGAAAGCAAAAATAACATCCTTGGACTGGCCCATAACTGTCAACCAGTAACATTTAGCTTCTACTGTCACTAAATTTTGTGTCACTAAGCAAAACAGAACACTTGACTAGGGAAGAATTAGGATAAATTTGTAACTGGATGTGTTTTGAAAGTAAAATAACAGATAAAACATGTTTCACTTCTAATGTAACAAATCTGTAGAGATGTCAGAGTGCCAGGGTGATCATGATTATGAGATGCGTGACTTTGGCCAATTTTCATAATGTCCCTTTTTGTGACCTGTAAAGTGGAAGTAAAAATAATACCTATGCCGTAGGGTTTTGTGAGGAGCCAGTGAGACAGCACATGGACGTTAGAATATTGCCTGGCACATAAACCATGCTCAGTAAATATTAATACTGCTATTATCATTATTACAAAACTTTTCCTATCTCCTTCCACATCAAGCTGGCATATAGTAGAACTCAAATAATCTGGGCTCCTGGATGTAGTGATATTATTAACTCTGGAAAGTCAATTTAGCATTAAAGCATAATTATACACTAATAATCAAGAGTCCACAGAGGAACTATTATGTCTGATTTCTTCGATTTCAGGTGGGGGAATCTGTACTTGAAAATGAACTGTCAATATAGCCATGATCCTTACAAGAGAGCTATACTTGTGGGATTTTCTCATTTAATCCACCTGATTGCATGAAAATAGAATAATGTAATGCATATTCGTATCTGGCAGTCACACTTAAACACACACTTGTTCCTATCTGCGGACATAACGAGCCCCTGCTTTCCTATCATTACTTTAACCATTGGATTCATTCATTGCTCAAGGAATCTGTTTTCTGAAAGGATATTATAGGAAAATGTTTAGCCATTTTCATAATTAAAGAGCAGTTCTTTACATCTCAATGTGCATTAAAAACTTGAACATAAATTCTTCTGCTCTGAGGAAAATGTGATTATATAGGTCGCTGCTGCCAAAGAATTCCCTCCCTGAGAATTTACACCTTTTGATCGTGTGGGTTGTGAACATGGTAAGAGCTTTCCTCTCAAATCTCCCAGACTAAGCTGCTGCCTCCTACCCAGATATTTTTTTTTAACATGGGATTTTAACTAATTTTTACTTTTAATTTCATACTTATTCGGAGGTGATTTAAGAGAATCCAGCTTTAAGCACAAAAAAAGTTGGTAAGTCACCTCTCCCCATATGACAATAAAAATAAATACCTGAAATTATCAGCGGCACTGTAGTCTTACGGTGTGTAGATTTAAAATCCTTGCTCTGAGACCAGCACTGAATTCCCCTTAGGATGTCTTTGAAGATGGATTTTTTTTTTACATCTGCCATCGGGTCTTCTGTATCTACCAACCTTAGAAGCCATGTCCCACATCCCGGTCTGTCCAGAGAGGTCCCCGTTGGCCCATAATAAGGGTGCCACTGTGAGAAGAGCAGTCTAAAAGTTCCCAGCTGCCATCTTCTACCTCTGCTGAATCTACGGACTCTGCCGTCCTTCTTCTGGCACCTTCATAGCCAAAAAGAAGGCACCCTATCCAACTACACGTCTATAATTCTACCTCCCACCTCCGCTGCTGGGCTTTGTCATACGGCAATCCAGTGCCCTATTTTTATTGCGTGACGTTCCCAATTTCTATTACATTCCCTCCAGTCAGCCACACAAGATATAGTCAGCTGACTAACTTTGAAGTTTCAAAACACTTGTATCATAAAGACTAGCGTAAGATCAGTCACACACACCCCGACTCTTCCTACCCCTACACCTGGCCAATTCCCACCTGTTCTTCAAGTCTCCTCCCGTGTAAGCTATGCAGGGACGCTTTCCCTCAGCCCTGCATCCCCTCTCAACATGCATAGCAGTCTAGACTAGGCCCTTCTATACAATGTTCTGAAAAACAGCATAACTTTTCTTTGTGGCATCCAACATAATTATAATTATGAGATGGTCCCTAATTCTGTTTTAGGGTTTCTCTCCCCCACTAGACTATTTCCTGCCATGGTCACTGCTCAATGGATGTTTATTGGAGGGATGGGTCACTGAGGCTGACACCTTTTATTAAAGAAATAAGGCTGATAAGCCATAAGAAGAAAACAAATCCTACCATTTGCAACAACATGGATGGAGCTAGAGGGTATTATGCTCAGTGAAATAAGCCAGGCAGAGAAAGACAAGTATCAGATGATTTCACTCATCTGTGGAGTATAAGAACAAAGAAAAAAACTGAAGGAACAAAACAGCAGCAGACTCACAGAACCCAAGAATGGATTAACAGTTACCAAAGGGAAAGGGACTGGGGAAGATGGGTGGGAAGGGAGGGATAAGGGGGAAAAAGGGGCATTACGATTAGCAGACGTAATGTTGGGGGGGCACGGAGAGGGCTGTACAACTCAGAGAGGACAAGTAGTGATTCTATAGCATCTCACTATGCTGATGGACAGTGACTGTAATGGGGTTGGTGGGGGGGACCTGAAGAAGGGGGTAGTTTAATAACCATAATATTTCACATGTAATTGTAGATTAATGAAACCAAAATAAATTATATAAAAAAATAAAAATAAAAAATTAAGTATACAATTCAATGAAAAAAAGAAAGAAGGCTGATGAGATTACAGCAGTGCTCAGATTTCATTACCAAACAGGCATGATGAGGAAAAAAATAGGGACAAGCCATTGGGTCACTTTGAAATTTAGAAAAATGTTTCATCTAACCATAATTCATTTCACCAGCTCAGCCCTTTAAATTGTAAATGCTGCAAATAAACACACACTGATACTATCACATCCTTGGGAATACTATTTCGCCCCCATTATTGTTTGCTACAGCTGACCCAGAACATAAAATGTGGTGTCTGCTCTTGTAGCCAATCATTTAGAGTACAAAGTACCATTGCAAAATAGCCCTTTGAGGAGAATAAAAATTTACTGCCATCTTCTATTTGTTTCCCTGATCAATTGCCTCTAATGGCCACTCTGTTCTCTGCTGTTGATGTCTTTCCTGCTGCCTCTTTCTCTGCTTGGCGTCCTCTCTGTATTTCTCACTTTTTACCATAGGCATACAATCCACTGGAGGGTTTTCCTGTGCAGATTTTCCACTGTGGGGAAGATTCAGAGCACACCATTAACCCCAGACTGGCCTCCTGACATTTAAAAAACTGCCCGGCTGTATCCCTCCGTTATCAGCTGGTGTGTGCTCAGAAAATGCAAGCAATTATAATGTTGTCCTGAGGTAAACATAATTAGGAAATCAAATCTTTGGAGGAAAAATTATCCACAATAATGCTTTCCAAAGCCAAATATAAATGATTTATTAAAAATTGTCCATATTCATTTGTCAGGCTGATTTCCAGAATTTAAAATCTCATTTACCATTTCTTTCCCTAGTATCATGGTACTTAAAAGGTTATTGGAAATGCTGTTCATAAGTATACACTCTCATGGAACTGCAGAAATCAAAATACCAAGGACAAATACATGCAAGGGAAGCAAAGCAGTTATAAATGTTTTTCTTCTAAATAGATTCTCAAAATTTCTTCTTATTGAATAAACTCAACCATGTAGGTGGGTTCCTCTAGAAAATATTAATAAACCTACAAGCAAATCAATTCAATAAATACTTATTAGGTGCCTGGTATGTATCTGGCACCGGTGAAATGCAAGAATGAATAAATCCTTAACTATCTCTATTCCTCAGTATCTTCATCTGCAAAATGATAGCAATAATAGCACTTAAGAAAAGTATTTATTGCCATTACATGAATTAATTAGTACATACGAAGGGCTTATGGCAGGGCCTGGAATCCAAGAAATGCTCAAGAATGATAGTTATAATTATTTTTATTTACAATTATGAAAAGGATTCAGCCTAGTAGTCAAGACTTAAAGGTAAGCACATACATGTCAACTTCACAATGGTGGTTCTGGCTGTTTCTAGTGTTTTCTTAAACCTCATTTGTCTTATCGACACAACTATAGGAGTAACAAGTCTAGTAGTGTTCTTACCCCACACTGGACACCTCAGAGACTTTATACTAAACCGACAAAATAAGGTTTTGTCTGACCTCTTTCTTCTCTCCCTTCAAATACTTCTGGAGGAGGCCCAGGTTTCCAGCTCAATCTATCCTGGATCACTTTTTGACTGTCCTAAAGTGAACTTAAATCTCAGGTTAACCCTGAATACAATTTGTTTATTTGTTCCTTTTTTTTTTTTTACAGTTGTAAAATGGGGATAATTATAAAAATAATGAACGTCTATATAATCTTATGAGCCAGACACTGCTATAAGAACTTTCCATATATTAACTTATTTAATTCTCACAACAATATTATCCCCAATTTACTGAAGAAATTGAGGCCCAGAGAGGGTAAGCAACGTGCCCAAGGGCATACAGTTAAATTAGCCAGGATTTAAAACTAGTCTATGCTGTTAACTACAATACTATATGGATCCTTATCCCTCCACATCCCCACCTAGATAATAAAGTCTACGTAGGCCAAAACTGGTGTTTCAAGACTGGAAGCCCCAGGAGCTCCGTAGAGAACAAAAAGCATTTGTTTAGTCCTGTTTGACAAGTTTAACTGTGCAGTTCCCATGACTAAAGTCACGGTACATTCAGTTTGCCCAGGAAAACCCACGTTTGCATCTGTTGCCCTGGTGACAATTATAAATAGCACTCCCTTTCATTTTCAGTGGCATCCTTCTGGACAATTTAAATTATATTTCTGATCTTTAACTTAATATGTTTGAAAATTGGAAGTGATTCTGTCTTGAATTTGTCTTGCACAGATTTCTGTCTTTAAAGCTAAATCAGAATATTCATCTGAGTCAGTCGCCCCTGGCTAAAGGGCTAAGCGGTATGAAGGAGCATTTACATCTATGACACAAAGTGTTGACAATAATTCCAATTAGAACTCAGCTCTTCTCCCTCGTTTTTGCCGAGTCCATGAATTGCTGTTGAAGCTGTTTCGTAAAAGGCATTTTGAATATATCCCTGACTAAACACTGTTAGTCGCTTTGAATTTGTTTCTTAATCTCTAGGTTGACATATTCGCTTACCTGATCATTAAGTAAGAGAAGAGCTTCCTCTTCTGATTCATGAAGTTTTTGGGGTGGCCTTAAAGCTTTTGAGCATTTTTTCAGGTTTATATAAAATAACAAATCCCTGTTTCCCACATCGAACTTTCATTTCTTCTTATTCTTGTTCAGTTGTCCTTTATACTGCTTTCTTTTATGACTTTCACTTGTCTTCTCTTAACCCAAAAATAAATAAAACTCACAATTATACATCTTTTATAGTCCTATTGGGTATCTTCCTGCCACTTACCATTGTTTTAAAAGTGAAGTGACTCTCCTGTTACAGATAAGCAGTAGAGACCTGACTGGAATGCCCTTCTTGTCTTCTCCCTCTGGTGAAATACTACCTATCCTCCCAAGCCCACAGAGAATATCGGCTCCTCTGTGAACCCTCTAGACAGAATTAATCGCTGCCCCATCTGTGACAGTGCAGTTTTGTTTCTCTTGTATTATGAGTGTGCCCTCATCGGTCACCTCCCTCAGTTGTCAGCTCAATCAGAGCAAGGGCTACTACATTTTACTCACTTTTATACACCTCCCTTGGGCCTAGCCCAAGGTCTGGAATATATGTCCTGAAAAAAGTTTTGATAAATCATAAATAGCACTTCATAGTATACAAAGTTATTTCAAATATATTATCTCACCTTAGGTCTACAACAGTCTTATTTAATATAAGTTATAAGTGTCTTCACTTCATAGATGAGATAACTGAGAAATACTGGAAGGTAAAAGGTATGGAGAGAGACTATAAGCCAGTCTATAGGTTTCCAACTAAATGTATACAAATTATACATGACAGTTTTCCAGGGCAATAAAGATCATTTTGATTTAAGAAGACCTATTTGTTTGACCTTTTTTTTTAATGTCCAGAGAAGTCTTCTGAAATTTTGTTTGTTTTTTCTTTATAATAGCTGAGTTATCAGAGGTACTAGGATAACTTCACCTGACACAAAGTGTGCAATCACGACCATACTTCCAAAATGACACAAGTCAAGGAAGACAGGCCCATAGGGAAGGCCCTATATAAGGAAGACCTGTATTTGCCAAGGAGGTTCTCCATTACTTTTAGAATGGCCTCTAGAGTTGGCAGGCCTCCTCAGAGCAGACCTTGGCCAGCCTTCATGATGCCAGCCCCCAGAAAAATGTCCACACAGCTGAAGACCCCAGCTGAGGCAACATGGATAAGACCACTCTCAGACTGCTGAAAATTTGTCCAAGCTCCCTGTGTAAGTACTCACTTACTTTTTTATCTAAGGAGGTTAAGATGCAAGAAAAACATATTAACATAAAATGTCATTTACACCTGACCTCTTCCAAGAAGCAAAGTGAATTTACTAAATTTATTAAATTTCATTCAATAAATTTACCAGATATATAATAATAATATGTAAAATAATGTGACATATAATATATGTTACATATAATTGTATGCTATATATTATTTTATATAATTATAATTAAGTATATGATCATATAATGTTGATATTATAAAATTAATTATATTATTACATATATATTTGCATTCTCCCTATATTACTAAAATCATTTTTAGTCCATGAACACAAAATAAATTAAATGTATAAGCAAAAGAAACAAGATCAGCAAATTCAGTCTAATTTGCAGTGTGCCTTAAGAAGAAGGGTTCTAAAATCAGACAAGTCAGGGGTGTTTGTTCTCTTAACTAGTATTTACTGAGCACCTGTTATATACTGGGCACTATGTTAGGTATTCAGGTTAGGGTATATGTTAGGTATTCAGGACTAGGTGAAAGAAAAATGGCCCTAACCTTTCAAAGTTTACGCTCTTATAGGAAAGCCAGACTTTGAACACTTACAGATAATGAAGTATAAGTTCTAATGTTCAGAGGAGTCAAGAGAGGTCTGATGAAGGGATATTTAAGCTCAGACAAATGTATAAATATGTTAGTTAGACAAAGGAGGGGAAGGAAGACAGGAAAATGAAGAAAGTTGTCAAGTAGAGAGAGACAAGGAAACCAGTAAGAGCTTACTGCAGCATGTTCCCTTTAACTAAGAGAGACTAAATATAATAGCGAGAATATAGTAACTAGAGAGTCAAAGTCTGCAGAGGTAGAACACAAACTCTGAAGTACCTTAAAAGTCACTTTAAGGAATTAGGACTTTAGACCTTCAGCACAATAGTATGCCAGTGAAGTTTTAAGAGGAATATTGGCATGACAGACCATTCATTCACTGCTATATAAAAAGGGAATTGGAGAGAGCAAGCGTGGTGGTAAGGAAACCATTAAGACACTAGTATAAAGTCCCAGTGTGATAGATTGCATAAATGGCTAAGAAATATTCCTCTCCCTCTACCCACAACCTTTGTTGTGGTGGTGTCTTATCAGTGACTCAATGGCTGTAGATAATATTAACAAACATAATGGAAACAAAGGCCTGTAAAGTACTTGTTGGACAGAGCTTGTTCTCTTTTATTGCACTTATAATCCTGAGACTACCATGTGGATGAGCCCAAGCTAGTCTGCTGAAGAGAGAGGCCATGTGTGGATAATAACCTCAACATCCTAGCCTACAGCCATCCAGCCATCAGCCAACAACCTGCCCACCACTAGACGTGTGACTTAGGCCATGGTAGATCATTAAGCCACCAGCCCACTCACCAGCAGATCACAGACACAAGAGAAGACCCAGTAGAGATTAGCTAACCTGGCCAAGACCCGAAGCACTGCCAGGTGACCCACATAATTGTGAGTTAAGTAAAATTATTTCTGTTTTAAGCCACTAGGTTATGGGGAAATTTGTGTTGGGCAGCAAATACTGATACAGCTGGCAAGAGTTGATGCTGGCCTGAACTAGCAGATTAGAAGGAAGGACTAGCAGAAGGGCAGAGGATCAGGAGATACTTAGGTATTTCAATCAAAAGAACTCCATGACTTCTTGGCTTGGACCAATAAGTGGATGGTGGGGCTTGAGGATAGTAGAAGAGAAAAAGATATGGGAGGAAGATGGCAAGTACAGTTGAGAATATGCAGAACTTGAGGTGGCTGGGAAACATATAGGCAAAGATGTCAAACAGGCCAGTGGGCAGATGGTTGGAGAACACCCAAGAGAGATCCATCCTGCAGACACAGATCTGAGGTTTGTTGATGTAGCAGGGTGATGGAAGTCATGGTAGCTTAATTTCCCTAAGCATACTGGGGAGAGTGAGAGGTTAAAGGGCCCTGATAATTATTATATATGTCATTTTGGTCAAGTTACTCAACATCTCTGCAGCTGTTTTATCACCTTTAAAATTATGTAACGTTAACTTGACTTACTGAGCTGTAATAAAGATTAAATAAAATTTATTTTGTTTCAATCATCTGACACATATTAAGGAATAAACAAATGTTAATTATCTCCATCACTTATAATCAAATTCAACAATAATATATTGAAGTAAGTTTTGCCCCTTGTTTTTTATTCTTGAATATTTATGGGTTAGGAATGAGTTTTAATTGTGGGCAATAAGAACTCTAGATTCTTCACTTTCCTTTTGAAATCTTAAACAGTGCTCTTAAATTACATGCATCAAAATTACCTATGGTGATTATTTAAAATGCAAATTCCTTAGCTTCACCCTTGACCTTCTGAGCCAGACAGTCTACAGGATGCAAACAGGATTCTGCATTTTTAATAAGACCTCAAGGTGATTCAATACACATATTCCAAACGTACAAAACACAAACCTTCGCCTCTGGCTTCTTAATAATAATATAAAAACAAGAAGTTGTGGAATGTATTTGATAAATTCACATGCTGTGAAATTCACACACAAATGGCTACCTCTTAGTCCTCTCCCACAGCTCCCTGTTGCACTAACTCCACAACCCCCTTTCCCCACACCATTGCCAGGTAAAACTCTACACATATTCCTCCTGCCTGTGAATTTGACTGACCCTCCTGGAAATGGAACTCTTTGGTCTCCTTCCCAGTCCTCGTTCACACTTTGTTATATTTCCAGAATAGAATCTGAGCCATTCTATGACCTCAAAGCATCCTTCTCAGAACATCCTTGGTCTCCTCCTGTTGAAGTTCTGCCTCATCACTTAGACAACAGCTCTGCATGGTTTAATACCTAGTCTCATACATAACATGGCATTAGACTCATGAAATCAGTTGCTGATTAAGAATAAATATTGTCTCGCAGCTGTTAGGAAGGATCAAACACTTTAAAACTGATTGCAGAAAGAAAATAGTCCAATCTGTTCTGTTCTGCAAAATGTCAATAGAGACTATTAAGCACAAATTACAGGGTAGAATAGAAACCAGGATGGCATGAATAGAAAGTCATATTTCAGGAGAATAAAGGCAGTGGCAAATCAGTGAGCTGAACGTGCACAGGTAGCTACTTCTCGTGGGCTTGTGAAGCTAAGTTCATATGAAGACAGAGGGCTTCTCCTGTTTCCAGAGACAGAACTCTCTAAGCAAAGGGGCACTGTTCTAGGCACATGTCTTCATGAATTTGCTTGTTTATAACACTTAGGATAAAAATGCAAGGCTCATAAATACACTGTATTCTTCTTTCCTAGAGCAATTTACCTATTTCTCAGCAGCTGGAGCAGAAGGAAAGCGATAAGCCAGGGAGCCACACACATGTTCTAAAATAGCACTAAAGGCCTATGATTAAAATACCTTTAAATCTGTTCAATAATACCACATGCCAGCTCAAAGTGCCTCTCCCTCCCACCTCTCTGTTTCAACCCCCTCCTTCAGAGAGCCTGCACATTTGCCAAATCACCACAGTCGGAAACAAAGCAAAGATAATCCTTCTCTGAATAAAATCATTGAGAGCATGAAAAAAATCTCTATGCTCCTATTGTAAGGCTGGGCTTTATGCTCCCACCGATGCATTGTGAAATATTTATTTTCAAATAGTATGTTAGCAGCAGGTTGTTGATGTGTCCCTGTTTGAATACTATAGCTCCCATAAACCCACACCGAAGCACATCCCGTGCCTTTTACATATTTCATTCCAAGTAATAATCACAGGTGAGAGGTGGTGCTCACCCCAAGAGCGTTGTGTGCCACTCCATTTCCACCCGGTGTGTCGAAAAATCTTTGATCTTCAAAGTACAATTTTTGGTAGAAGAAACCAGTGTACATGCATATTTTTCTCAATCAGGAAGGGACTGCTTGAAAAGAAAAGATAGCACGCACCTCCAGGGGGCCGTCCATATGTCATTGTCCCTAATGGCAAGTCCCTTTGTGCACAATTGCTGGCATCAGCTGACACTGGGCAGCCCAGGGAATCTATTGAAGGCTACAGTTCCAATCTCAAGAGAACTTTTGTAGATTGGGTGAGAAAAGGGGATGGCTTATGTAACTACTTTCGATAATTCCCTCCTCCCTCATGCCTAAATGACTCTAGCTGAAATTAGTTTTCAGGAGTCTCTGAAGGCTAAGGAGCTCATAATCGGAGGATTAAGAAAAAAATCATTCTTCAATCACTGCAAACTAAATTAAATTTAAAGGGGTTAAATTCAATTAACCCCATCTCTGACACAGCTTGGTGATGATTCAAATACAATATACATTCCAAGCCTTTTTTTTTTAAGTTTATTTTGGTACCATTAATCTACAATTACATGTGCAATATTATGGTTATTAAACTACCCCCTTCATCAGGTCCCCCCCACCAACCCCACTACAGTCACTGTCCATCAGCATAGTGAGATGTTATAGAGTCACTACTTGTCTTCTCTGAGTTGTACTGCCCTCCCCGTGCCCCCCTAACATTACATCTGCTAATCGTAATGCCCCTTTTTCCCCCTTGTCCCTCCCTTCCCACCCATCTTCCCCAGTCCCTTTCCCTTTGGTAACTGTTAGTCCGTTCTTGGGTTCTGTGAGTCTGCTGCTGTTTTGTTCCTTCCATTTTTTTCTTTGTTCTTATACTCCACATATGAGTGAAATCATTTGATACTTGTCTTTTTCGGCTTGGCTTATTTCACTGAGCATAATACCCTCTAGCTCCATCCATGTTGTTGCAAATGGTAGGATTTGTTTTCTTCTTATGGCTGAATAATATTCCATTGTGTATATGTACCACATCTTCTTTATCCATTCATCTACTGATGGACACTTAGGTTGCTTCCATTTCTTGGCTATTGTAAATAGTGCTGCGATAAACACAGGGGTGCATATGTCTTTTTCAAATTGGGCTGCTGCATTGTTAGGGTAAATTCCTAGGAGTGGGATTCCTGGGTCAAATGGTATTTCTATTTTGAGTTTTTTGAGGAACCTCCATACTGCTTTCCACAATGGTTGAACTAATTTGCATTCCCACCAGCAGTGTAGGAGGGTTCCCTTTTCTCCACATCCTCGCCAACATTTGTTGTTGTTTGTGTTTTGGATGTTGGCCATCCTCACTGGTGTGAGGTGATATCTCATTGTGGTTTTAATCTGCATTTCTCTGATGATTAGCGATGTGGAGCATCTTTTCATGTGCCTGTTGCCCATCTGAATTTCTTCTTTGGAGAAGTGTCTATTCATGTCCTCTGCCCATTTCTTAATTGGATTATTTGCTTTTTGTTTGTTGAGGTGCATGAGTTCTTTATATATTTTGGATGTCAACCCCTTATCAGATATGTCATTTATGAATATATTCTCCCATACTGTAGGATGTCTTTTTGTTCTACTGATGGTGTCCTTTGCTGTACAGAAGCTTTGCAGCTTGATATAGTCCCACTTGTTCATTTTTGCTTTTGTTTCCCTTGCCCGGGGAGATATGTTCATGAAGAAGTTGCTCATGTTTATGTCCAAGAGATTTTTGCCTATGTTTTTTTCTAAGAGTTTTATGGTTTCATGACTTACATTCAGGTCTTTGATCCACCTTGAGTTTACCTTTGTGTATGGGGCTGGACAGTAGTCCAGTTTCATTCTCTTACATGTAGCTGTCCAGTTTTTCCATCCAAGCCTTTTTTTATTTTTTTTATTTTTTTTGTGTCTGATGACATTATTTTTTTAATAAGTTTATTTTGATATCCTTAATCTACAATTCCAAGCCTTTTTTTAATAAAAGTTTACTAATAGTTGCTTTGCCACAAAATAAAAATGATCAACCCATTTGAAATACCATAGAAATCTGAGGCTCAGAAAATTTAAGTGACATTACATGCATTAAAGAAGCTAGTAATCTAAAATGATTCTGACCCCTTATTTTTATTACTGTAAATATACCACGTTGCAGGAAAGACTAGTTCCCGAGCAAGGTCTTAGTCCACCTGGGCAGCCATTACCAAATGCCACAGACTCGGTGGCTTAGGAGCAATGGAAATTTGTTTCTCAAAGTTCTGGAGGTTGGGAAGTGCGAGATCAAGGCACCAACAGATTCAGAGACTGGAGAGAAGGCACTTTATGATTCATTTCTGATTTGTAGCACCTTTTAACCATAACTTCACACGGAGGAAGGGCAAGGGATCTCCCTGGAGTCTCCTTTATAGCAGCACTAATACCATTCTTTGAGCTGTGCTCCCATAACCTAATCACCTCCTAAAGTCCCCGCCTTCTAATGCCATCACCTTGGAGGGTGAGGATCTCAGCATGGGAATTTTGAGGGCCATAAACATTCAGTCATTTCAGGCAAGATCTATAGATTAAGTGAGATGCTTGACAGCACAGCTAGAGATGAATGTCCGCTCGATTCTTGTAAAGTAATGGGTATATTTAGAAATAATCTAAATGGAAAAATTCTAAGCCTTTAAACAACCATGATCTCTTTTTTCAACTGGAAGTTGAAACTATACCATTTCCTGACAACCTGAATTTTAATGATTTTAGTGCAAAATTGTACTTGTCATTTCTATATTTTATACCTATTACAGTAAATACAGCAAATACATTTCATACCTATTACAGTACACACATGTGACCTCTCTACACTGGTCACACCCAGTTGAACCCGAATTTCCAGAACAAGAATTCACAGGTGCCCATTTCTGAGTGGATGACAAAATAGCCAGGTCACAAGGAATGCTCTTGTGTCCTAGAACCGTTGGTGAATTTTGGAAAATGTTCCAGTTTTCAACAGACCTGACTTCATTGTGAAATTTGGAAAAGAGTTTTCTCTGCCTCCTCATTTCTCCATGACTGCTCCAAGTAAAGCCCTATGTCCTGAAGGAGACAATTCACCAGAGCCAAACTAGCAATATATTCATCAACATTACCCTAATTTTTAATAACTAATAGGGAGAACTTTTTATTTGAATTTAAAGCCATGGCAAACACATGAAAAGATACTCAACATCACTTATCATCAAGGAAATGAGAATAAGAACCAGAATGAGGTACCACCTCACTCCTGTCAGAATGGCTGTTATCAAGAAGACGAGACTTAATAAGTGCCAACAAGGATGTGGAGAAAAGGCAGCCCTCCTACACTATTGGTGGGAATGTAAAGTGGAGCAGCCACTGTGAAAAACAGTGTAAAGTTTCCTCAATAAACTAAAAATAGAACTAAAATACATTCCAACAAATCTACTTCTGACTATTCCAAGAAAACAAAAACACTAATCCAAAAAGACATACGTGTCCTTATGTTTATCACACCATTATTTATAATAGCGAAGATACGGAAGCAACCTGAGTGTCCTTGAATAGATGAATGGATAAAGAAAATATAAATAGATAGATAGATAGATAGATAGATAGATAGATAGATATGATAGATAGATGGATAGATGGATAAATAGATAGATGGATAGATAGATAGAGATGATAGATAGATGATTGATAGATAGATAGATAGATGGATGGATGGATAGATAGATAGAGATAAATGATAGATAGATAGATGGATAGATAGATAGATAGATAGATAGATAGATAGATAGATAGATAGATAGATAGATAGATGATAGATAGACAGATAAACAGATAGAATATTATACGGCCATAGAAAATAATGAAATATTACCATTTGTGACAAGGTGCTGGGCCTACAGGGGGTTATACTAAGTCAAATAAGTCAGACAGAAAGACAAAACTTGTATGATTTTACTTGTGGAACCTAAAAAACAAAACAAAAGAGAAACAGACTTATAAATACAGAGAACAAACTCACAGTTGCCAGAGAGGAGGGGGTTTGGGGCTATTTGAAACAGGTGAAGAGGATTAAGAGGGTACAAACTTCCAGTTATAAAATAACTAAGTCACAGGGATGAAAGTACAGCATAGGGTCAATAATATTGTTAATAACTTTGTGTGGCAGCAGATGGTAACTAGACTTACTGAGGTGATCATTTCAGTGCATATAAATGTTTAATCATTATGTTGTACACCTTAAACTAATGTAATATCATTTGTACAATACTATACTTCAATGAGGAAAACAAAAGATAAATTTCTAGAATATTTTGATTAAAAAAATGAAATTAAAGGAAGGAAGGAAGCTTAAAAAAAATTTCCTAAAAATAGCTTAGCAACTTTATATGGTCTGTAAGTTTGCCATAAGTGATGAATAAATTAAATTTTTCCATAATATTGTAAAGTCCTCAGAGCAAATGGGCTTTCACTTGGCTCACTGTGGTCTGAAACAGACACATCTAAGTTTAATTCTTGTTCTGCTCTTACTAGACATGTTCCCTCGGACAAGCTCCTTCATCGGTGTGATCTGATATGTTTTCACCCATAAAATAGGCATAAAATTGGTTCTTATCTCAGAGGATTATTGTGGAGTGAAAAGAGGTAATACCTGTTAAGCATTGAAAACAATTCTTAGGACATAATATGTTAATATGTTTTTTTTTCTCTTGTCCTTTTTGGTCTCTAGTCCTGACCACTTTCCAACTACAACCATCATCATGACAGGTTCCCTGACTTATCTCACTGGAGTTTTCATTTTCAAGCATAAAAAAATTGGCCCTCTTTCCCTGAATTCTTCAATTTCACACCGAGGTCTCCGCATTTCTAATGTGTGCTGCAGGACCAGCCTCTGGGGAAGCATGAATGTAAAAGGTACAGTCTTAAGGGAAGGCCTTCCTACCTCCCCTAGATACTAGCATGGATTTATTTACCCAAGAGATAAGACAACAAGAAGCAAGATTAGAATCAGCCCATTTCATCACAGGATCATTCAGGCAATTTCTGAAATTAGGTCTCCTCGTCTCTACATGTACTCTATTTCCAGATCTACAACCATGATTCCTTTTAAAAGTGTACAAAATGCCATAACAATAAATAAAAACTCAGCTGCTCCAGGCTGCCATTTCTACCTAAGGGACATGGTCAGATGTAGGTAATAAAACTCTGGCTGACAGGTTGCCAAAGGATCATTTATTTTCAAATTCTGCACATAAAAGAAAAAGTTTATGAACCTATGAAACATGCCAATTTCTACATTAAAATAAAATCTCCTCTATTAGAAGTTTGACTTTCAAAGCAATGAAAAGGTCAGGTATCAAAATTAAGCAGGTGCAAAGAATCTCAAGACACCAACAATTCATCTCTAGAAACTTCAAATGATTCAATAAAATAAAATATCCATATTTTATTCAGTAAATGAAAAATATTCTTGACTGACCACATTCCTGATGACTGGCAGGGCAGGTAACAGGTCAAGCCTGAGGCTCTCAGAAGCAACTAAAATTACCTTGAGTTCTAAGTGACACGAAATGAAAAACCACAATTTAGTCCTAAGAAGCACATAAGGGAAAACATTTAGCCAGTTCCTCAATGTACTGGAAACCTCTTGGTTATGCATAAATAAGGAGCAGAGTGAGGAAATCTGTGTAGACTACAGAGTTAGAAGTTGGGTAAATATTCTTTGGACTATAAATCATGATATAGTGATTTTGAAAAAGATTATCAATCTCATACCAAAGGCATGAAAGAATTCTCCACACATCCCCTCCCCCTAAAAGAAAGCCTATTAGACCTTGGTTCATGGCTAAGCAGATAGTTAAACAGTTTTTTTTTTTTTTTGGTTGTTAAAGGCCAAAAAATGTTGGTAGGTCTACTTTGAAGAGAGCTCCTATGGACACTTTTATGTTAAAGGACCCAGTGCGCTGATGTCATTCAAATGCCTATAAAAGCCAGGTCATTTATAATAAAACAATAATAATAGAAAATAATAACCCCTACAAGAACTTATTATGAGCCAGGTATGATTCTAAGTGCCACACATACACTAACTCAGTAAATAGGTAAGTCTTTTGTTTAATTGCCATTTAAAGAGGGGGAAACAATTACAGAAAGGTTACATAACTTGACCACACTGCACAGCTAGGGAGTGGTGGGGCTTCGATTCAGACTTAAGACAATCTTGTTCTGGGGGTTGTGCTCTTAACTGCAAAAGTAAGAAAAGTACCTGTGAAAGAACAAGGACACAGATGCTCAGTTTTATTGCTGGGAACAAAAGGAAGTGGTGGAGGCTGCAGCGATTGGAGAACAAACCCATCTGTGACTCATATTCAATCCTTGCGTCGCTGGGTTACCCCTTACACCTGAAGAAGATGGTAAGGACCACGTTGTCCGAAGCATGACACGGTGGAATTTCTAGCCTTGAGAACTGAGCAGGATAGTTGTTCAAAGCCTCATGGTAGCTTGATTCCCAAAGACTGGGAAGGTGGATGAAGGTGGGCTTTTGTGGCGTGGCATACACTGGTCTATTTGTTCCTAGCACCATAAAAGGGACAGGATCTAGGACACTGACAGCTACTGCGCTTCTGTGGAAAGGGAGGCAGATAGAGCCTTGGCAAAGGTTCCTAGAGTAACATTTGGTTCTTGAGAAGAGATACTATCTGCAAAGCCACACAATCAAAAATATCTTACAGAATCAGACAAAAAGCAATGGCAATTATGATGGCCACCGACAGAGAGCCAAGGATTGCTCTTCTTTTTCCGGAACACTGTAAATCACAAGGTCTGGAGTAACCCAGAGGATAGGGAAAGACCTGTGAAAAATGAGCAATATTACTACATATTTTCCTTCTCAGAAATTCTTATAGGATCAAAATAAAACTTCCAGTGGCAACATTTGAGACAATCACTATCCTTTTGCATTATGGCATTAGAGATTTTCCACTCACGCATGCTATTGTAGCATGTAAAAGTAATTTTACTTCCTATACATGTCCACCGTGGTCTCAACTGCAATGTTCACATATGCCATTTACTTCTATCCAGATTGCTTTCCCATGCTACCCCTTTGTTGGAACAAGTCCAAATTGGAGATCAAACTTTTCTCCCCATGGACTCTTCCTTAACTAAAGCAATTTCTTCATTGAAAGTTTATCCATTTACAACTAGAAGCCACTACGTGGCCAATGGGACCTTCAACATTCAGTGAGGCAATTAGGGCCATTTGCTTTAAATTGGGTTAAGTGAAAAAAATGACTTTGTGTTAGATAATTTACTTGGTTGCCTTTATTTGTCCCTGATTCATTAAAGTGGATGTTTCAGAGCACAAGTCTCTTACCAATAATTTCTAGTGAATCAGTGTTTTATTTTTAGCTCAAGTTGGAGGGGCTAGTCTTCCCTTTCTTTATTACAGTTGTAAGATTTTTATCCTTTTCTTACTTGTATGAAAATATTTCCTCTCCAGTTGGTTCAGAAGGAAACTGCTGGAGACAGGAAGAAAACTGCAGAAATAGGGGTGCTGGAATACAAGATGATAGTCAGAAGTGATATCAGCATCATGGCAGCACAAGATGTCCCTTGTTTTCTGTCCTCCACCTCCAACAATACATATTCACTATCCACCTGTGGACAGAAGTTCTTTTGAGGGAGCTGTGGGATCCAGGACTATATGCCAAGGTCCCCAGGAGGAGACTCACCACCCGCGCGTGCATGCGGCCATCAGAGACACCTTGACGCCAACCACTGACCTGCTCCAGCTGCTCGGCGACTGAAGTCTGGCAGCTCCTGTAGAACACTGACTCAGACAATCATTCATGGATGAAGAGACATTTGTGAAAGCCCAGACATTCAGAGGAGAAATTTCAGAACGTTGAGCAAAAAAAAAAATACATGTTTGGGTACATTGGAGTGGGCTAAGAGCAACAGTTTGACTTTACCTGTGTCACTCATCTCCCAGGGTGATACAGTTTAGCATCAAGAACGTTTTCCTCAGTCTGTGATTTATCCTGCGAGGGAAACAGTGTGCGGTGAGTGAGCACCCAACTTGCCAAGCTGTGCAGGAAGCAGCCAAAGGGGCTCATTTCTCTCTCACCCCATCTACAGTACTCTGACTGGGGGGTTAAAAAAGATGCTGAGAAACAGGCAGACAGGAGCTCAGGAAAGACTTCAGCTATTATTCAGAATGAAACCGGGAAGCTTTGGGCAGACTTTGAGCGTAGAAATGACATGACTCCTAAGAAGAAAACAGAGCAGGCAAGAGAATAAGAGAGGACAGTTATGAGGCTATTGCAATAATCCCCAGGCAACAGCTGTGTGTGGTTTGGTTTATAGTGATAACAGTAGAGATGGTAGAGAAGCAGTAGAAAAATGGTCAGACTCTAGATATTCTTTGAAGTTTATGCTAAGAGGTAATGCTGAACGGCATATAAGAGAAAGCAGTTTCAAATATGACTCCAAGGCTTTGGACTGTAGCAGCAGGAATGATGAAGATAGGAAGATAGCATCAACTGAGATCAAGCAGACTATGGAAGAAGTCTTGGGTGCCCAGAAATCAGGTACTCAGCTTCAGATACGTTACATTTAAAATAATTATTAGATCTTCAAATCAAAAGGTCAAGTAGGCTGTTAGAAATATTAGCCTGGATTTAGGGGAAATAGCCCGGTTATAGCTCTAAACTGTATAGTCATCAGTGTATAGATATTGTTTGTAAAACCATGAGACTTGTTAAGACCACGAGGGCAGATAGAAAGGAAGGTTCTAGTGTAAGGTTCAGGGCCCTTCTATCTTAAGGGTTTGGTAAGATGAGGAAGAAACAGCAAAGGAACTGAGAAGGAAAGGTCTCTAAGATAAGAAAGAAACCAGAAAAGTACAGTGGCCTGCAGGCAAAGAGAAAAAAGAGCTTCAAGAAGGAGGGAGTGATCAACAAAACAAATGCTGCAGATATATTTGTAAGATGAGAAGTGACTATTGGATTTATAAACCTAGAAATCATTGACAGACTTTGAGTGGAATGATGGAGGCAAAAATCAAATTGGAGTGGTTTTGAGAAAGAATGGGAAGAGAGTAATCAAAGACATAATATACAGAATACTATTTGAAACATTTTCTATAAAGGGAACACAGGAATGGGACAGTAGTTTGAGAGTGAAGGGGGTCAGGAGAAAGCTTTTTCCAATCTAAAGAGTTAACTGCATGTGTATTAGTGAAAGGCATTGTATTACGTTTATATAGAAATTAAAATTTCCCTTGAAAATTGAGTTGATCTTTATGTGATTCCTCTTGAATAGCTATGTTTAAAGTTGTCATATACTTAATAAGAAGCCAAAGTTGTAAAATCATACAATTCATTTTGATGATGCAGAATAGTATCAATATGATTCTAGCTGGACACAGTCCTCAATTCAATAGTTCCTTCAGTATTTTGAGTGTGAAAAAATTCTTATCAATGCTTTTGTTACAAATTACTGGATTTTTTTTTAACTCTTAGTACTGGAGTGGATGTAAACACCATCACTAAAACTGAGAAGACAAGCCTAGAACGGAAGGTTAATTACATCTAACAGCATAAACATATACACTGAAACCATTACAGAATTTACTAAGACCTGTTGATGTATTGCTTTCAGTAACTTCTATGTCTTTCATGTTAACTTTTATGAGGAAATGATTCTGGGCTTGTATTAAAATGACTATGAGTTCATTTTAATTATACTGAGAAATATATTGAGGTGTGAGAAATACAACAGCACCCAAAGCCACTGTAGCATGCAGCCTACCCCAGCACATGAATGGTGTGCAACTGCATTTATGAATTACCTTAGTAGAATAACGGATTCTCAGTTTCAAATCTGATTGACTTTTGCGATCATTTATTATAAATGTGCATATCAGCGTGGTATGTGACAGCAATAATGGTTGTTTGCCAAAATCACCCTCCGTTTTTCTTTTAGTGCTGGAAGACCCAAATTTTAGCTGGGCACACAGCAGCTCGGAGTGTAGATGATACACCTTCTTGCCCCTAAGTGTGGCCATGTGACTGAGAGCAGGCCTGTGAATGTGAAAGTGGTATAAGGAATCTTCCAGGAAGTATTTATTCTTGAGGAGAGGGTGCTTGCTCTGATCTATCCCTTTCTACTTTCTGACTGGAATGTAGCTTTTTTTGGATCTTCTAGTAAACTTGGGAATGGACTATGCACAAGAAAAGTAGCAAGGAGATAAAAGCCTAGATCTTTCTCTGACACTGTGGAATACCATTTCAGCTTTTTTTTTTAGTTTATTTTGATATCATTAATCTACAATTAAATGAGTAATACTACCCCCTTCATCAGGTTCCTCCCCCCCAACCCCATTGCAGTCACTGTCCATCAGCGTAGTGAGATGCCATAGAGTCACTACTTGTCTTCTCTGAGTTGTACAGCCCTCCCCGTGCCCCCCCAACATTACATCTGCTAATCGTAATGTCCCTTCTTCCCCTTTACCCCTCCCTTCCCACCCATCCTCCCCAGTCCCTTTCCCTTGGTAACTATTAATCCGTTCTTGGGTTCTGTGAGTCTGCTGCTGTTTTGTTCCTTCAGTTTTTTTTTTTCCTTAGTTCTTATACTCCACATATGAGTGAAATCATTTGATACTTGTCTTTTTCGGCTTGGCTTATTTCACTGAGCATAATTACCCTCTAGCTCCATCCATGTTGTTGCAAATGGTAGGATTTGTTTTCTTCTTATGGCTGAATAATATTCCATTGTGTATATGTACCACCTCTTCTTTATCCATTCATCTACTGATGGACACTTAGGTTGCTTCCATTTCTTGACTATTGTAAATAGTGCTGCGATAAACATAGGGGTGCATCTGTCCTTTTCAAATTGGGCTGCTGCATTCTTAGGGTAAATTCCTAGGAGTGGAATTCCTGGGTCAAATGGTATTTCTATTTTGAGTTTTTTGAGAACCTCCATACTGCTTTCCACAATGGTTGAACTAATTTGCAGTCCCACCAGCAGTGTAGGAGGGTTCCCTTTTCTCCACATCATCGCCAACATTTGTTGTTGTTTGTGTTTTGGATGTTGGCCATCCTCACTGGTGTGAGGTGATATCTCATTGTGGTTTTAATCTGCATTTCTCTGATGATTAGCGATGCGGAGCATCTTTTCATGTGCCTGTTGGCCATCTGAATTTCTTCTTTGGAGAAGTGTCTATTCATGTCCTCTGCCCATTTCTTAAATGGATTATTTGCTTTTTGTTTGTTGAGGTGTGTGAGTTCTTTATATATTTTGGATGTCACTATTTCAGCTTTATGTTGTCTCCTCCAAACTTCTCAAATGCAAGAGGGGAAAAAAAATGTCTATATTGTTTAAATCATTATTAGTCGATGCTTCGCTCTTGATCCTGTTACATTGGATGATATTTGGAGGCCCAGAAAGTAAGAGCTTTGAATGGTATAAAGTAAAAATAGGAGTCAGAACTCCCAGGAAAAATGTTCGAAAGAAGTTTTAGAAAGGGAAATGGTGAATACACATATCTAAATGTACAATAATTAATTTTCTGAAAGAGTCTCCATCTCTGGTTTTATCTAAGATATTTCTAAAGCAATGATTAGAAAGACATCTGTGCTGTCTTAAGACTTATTTTTCATCTCCAAATAAGAACAAATGCTGTATGAATACCCTTGTACCTACAACACTGTTCCTTAATAATGGAGTCTAGGTGTCCCAGCAAAAGTGAAATCATGAATTATGGTTGAGTAAGGGGATAGTTGCCTGCACTAATAATTATCTTGAAAGAAATTTATTAAAAGGATATTAGAGAATGCTATCAGACTGCCCCAAGGAAAGAGAAGGGGATAATAGTTTTTATGAATATAAATGCCTTTGATGAAAGAGGCAAAGGATTGGAAATATGATCAAAGAAGGAAATTGATGGTGAGGTTCAAACAAGAAAAACTACTTTTCATACAATACACTTTGAACCATGTAAATAAAAAAAGGACACCAAAATCAAAATTTTTTTTACAACTTCTAAAGCCAATATATTTTAACTTTTTTCTTTGAGTATTTATTCAAAAGTAAAGATATTCTTCTTTTGGTAGTGATTATTGTGGGTGGATGGTAATAATTCTGGCATCTCTGTGTGAACATGAGAACGTAACACAAAACAGGACAATTGTTCACATTTGACTCTAGTAGGCACTGACACTGAAAGTTGCAAAGGATATACTTCACAGTACCTGGCCATCAGGATGTTTAGATCTCAGTATTGGAACAGGGTATGTATATCTCTACCTACCTCACTAACTTCTATTCTAAGAAATACATAAGACTTCAAAATATTACACTACCATCTGTCCTTACAAGGAAACTAGATTAAATAAATTCTTGGAAAGAGGGAGTACACCTTGTCTAATGTAAATGGAAGTGGTAAACAGGTCCTGTAAAGAGGAATGAGAAAAAACATTTTTTTAATGACTTCATGAGGAAGAGCAATCAGGTTATTAAACAAGAAAGAAACAAAGACATCTTGCTACCTGGGTTGGAATGACGAAGCCAAGAAGAAACTAATAGGACTGAACAAAAGAGGAAGAGCACGAGGTAAAAGTTCCTGTGGTTCTTTGGGAATGACAAAGGGCAGGAAGTGTAAGGAGTGTAACCAAATTTCTGCTTCTGAATTTCAGGCATAGATCACAAGAACTTGGTTTTGTTTCCATCAGTTAGAAAAGACATGTACAAATACATACTGAGTCCAATAGACTACCACTGGTACAGACCGAATACAGTTAAACATGATCTATTATTAAATACTATCAAATGCAGTAAAATGAATAGCTATGCTACTAGAAGATGACAGTTATTAGGAAGACACTATAATAGAAGTATTCAAATGCACTAAAGAATATGCATAGCTGGTAACTATAATAACAACAAAGCGAAAGCCAACTCAATTTCTGAGTAGATTGACTCAATCCCCATGCAAAAAGTTGAGCAAGGTAAGAGATGTGACCATTTCTAGGCATCTATTCCCAGATTCTATTTACCTTTGTCTCTGTGTTCCTACACAAAATTAATGTCATACACGCAAAACCTATAAGCATGAAAAAATAATTTAGAAAAAAAAACACTATCAGTAGAAAAAGCAAGCAACAAAATCAGAATCAGGTATGACCCATATATCTAAGTATTAGGGAATTTAAAGTATATATACTTAAAAGGCTAAAGGCTCTAATAGGAAAGGACAACAACGTGCATTAACATATGGTAATTTTGGCGATGAAAATTATACAAAAAAAATTAAAGGAAATGCTGTAAATTAAAAATACAGTAACAGATGCGGCCTTCCTCCAATAGGTTCATTGATAGATTCAACATGGCTGAGACAAGAAGCAGTGAAGTTTAAGGTCAATAGAAATCTGCCAAAGTGAAAGAAAAGGGGAAAAGGTGAATGAAAAAAAAGTGAACAGAACATCTAAGAGCAGTGGGACAGAATTAATCTGACATACATGTAATTGGAATCCTAGAAGGAAGAGAAAATGAGGACAGGAGAAAATGACTATTTGAAAAGATAAAGTTTGTGAATTTTCTAAAATGAACGAAATATCCACACAGAGACAGAGAAAGAAATATTATATTAAAACTATTGAAAACCAATTGTAAAGAGAAAATTTTGCAGAAATACAAAGAAGAAAGACATACCATATACAGAAAAATAAGAATTGTGGCAGACTTCATGTCCAAAGCAATGCAAACCAGAAAGCAATGAAATGGTTATGCTCAGTATTGAGAGGAGGAAAAAAGGATACCTGTCAACCTGGGACTCTATACCTAATTAAAATATGTTTCAAAGCTGAAGAAGAAATAAAGCCATTTTCAGAAAAAAATAGACAGATAAATCATTGCTAGCTGACTAGTAGGCTACAATGAAATGTTAAAGAATGCTCTTCAGGAAAAATGAGTATGATGCCACACAACAATAAGGAATTACACAAAGAAATGAAGAATACTAGAAATGAGATAAATTATGGTAAATATGAAATTGTTTTTTTATTCTTAATTTTTTAACTCCAAAAGATAATTGGGTGCCTATGCAAAAATAGTCACAGTGAATTGTGTGTTTACTGTATATGTAAAGTAAAATGTATGTCAACAATAGTAAAAACAATGACAGAAAGGACATGGAAATATACTGGTGCTATGTTCTCACACTGTTAAGCTATATAATACAATTTGAAGGTATATATTGACTAAATATATTTAACTAAATATGTACAGTAAACTCTATATAATTGACTAAATATATATAGTAAACTCTATAGTTAGCATTTTTTTAATGTTTAAAGAGCACAAATAATCTAATATTGGTGATAAAATGAAGTCAAAATATCTTCAAAGAAAAAAGTTGGCTAAAAGAAAGAACAGATAAAGGAAATAGAAAACAATTAGCAAGATGACAAATTTAAATACAAGCATGCCAATAATTATATTAACTGCAAACAGTCTATCTAAACACACAAATTAAAAGAAATTGTTGGATTGCATAAAAGAAGCAAGACCTATTTTACATATAACATATAGATAGGTTGAAAGTAAAAGAATGGAAAAGATATACCTTGAAAACACTAACCAAAGGAAAGCTGGAGTGGCTATAAAAGACAGGTAGATTTCATTTAGGAGACATTTTACCAGAAATAAAGAGGGAGACTATATAATAAATCATGGCTATTCCACCTAGAAGATATAAAAATATCAAATTTGTATACACCTAACAAAAGAGCTTCAAAATAGATTAAGCAAAAACTGATGGAAATGGAGTGATCATTTCAACACTCCTCTCTAAAAAATTTTTTAAATACACAGGAAGTCAGTAAGTACAGAAAATCTGAAAACTATCAACCAACTTGATGTAACTGACAATATATAATATTTAATCTAACAAAAGCAGAATTCTGTTCTTTTCAAGGATCAAAGCATATTCACCAATATAGACAACATTCTGGGCCATGAAACAAACCCCAAAAAACTAAAACAATTGAAATCTTGCAAAATATATTCTCTCACCATAATTAAGTAAGCTTGTAATCAATGAAAGATATCTGATAAAAATCTTAATACACTTATCAAGAAATGACACACTCCTAAACCCATGGTTGAAAGAGAAAGTCACAAAGGAAATTAAAGAAGATTTTAAATTGAATGAAAATGAAAACCCTGCATATCAAAATTTGTGGGATCAACCTAAAGTAGTACTTGAGGGAAATTCATAGCACTAAGCACTGACATTAGAAGAGAAGACAAATTTCAATCAGTGATCCAAGCTTCCAATTAAAAAAAACTTGAAAATGAAAATAATCCCAAATCAAGTATAAGGAAAGAAATAACAAGGAAAAGAAGAGAAATCAAAGGAATCAACAACAGCAACAAAACTAATAGATGAAACCAAAAGCAGTCAGCAGGATTCAAGAGCCAGCCACTTTCCCTGATGCCTCCTTCTGTGATTTTGTGGCAAAGTACCTCCAGTGAGACACCTTCTCGTAAACAGCTCTCCCTTGAACCCTAGGTTCAGAGTTCCAGGAAGGTCCACCTGTGCAGCCGCCCAGTGAGTTCTCTGCCATCTAGTGACCCATAACTGTGTCTTCTCTGAAACTGCAGCATTGGAGTAAGGGCAGGAAGAGAAGGAGGGAACTCCTTGGTGCTCTGTCTCAGTCCCAGAGGTGGTGCCTCTCCTTACATCTGCTATTCTTACATTCTTTACAGTACCCTTTCTTCATATAAACTGATTTCGTATTACTCCAATTCCCTGTTACAGTCAACAATTCTTTATATTTAACTTTCTCTGTTCAAATCACCACAAGCATACCCTGTTTCATTGGCTTAGCTTTATTGCACTTTGCAGATATCACATTTTTTACAAATTGAAGGTTGTGGCAACCCTGCATTGGGCAAGTGTATTGGCACGATTTTTCCAACAGCGTTTGCTCAGCTCATGTCTCATCACATTTCGGTGGTTCTCACAATATTTCAAACTTCTTCATTGTTATATTTGTATTGGTGATCTGTGATCAGTAATTACAGCTCACTGAAAGCTCTGCTGATGGTTAGCATACTTTAGCAATAAAGTATTTTTTAATTAAGTACATTGACTTTGAAAGACATAATGCTATTGTATATATGCTTAACAGACTACAATACAGTGCAAACATAAGTTATTATATGCACTGGGAAAACAAAAAAATCATTTGATTCACTTTATTGCAGTGGTCTGGAACCAAACCCACAATATCTCCAAAGTATGCCTATAATATCGTGTGGGTTCTGTTTCCTGGTTGGACACAAGCTGATACAATTTCACATCATCCTACTGCAGACTCAGTGGTTTGAATGTACAGAACGATTTGTACTACTTTTCCTCTCAGGATCGTCAAGCTACCTCACTGCAGAGCATACACACAACCACACTCTAAAAATGGAGAGGGAAGACTATTTCCTTTTTCTTGTCATGCAGAAATTCCCAACATGGCACCTACATATAATATATGAATCAGATACCCAAAGAAGCTTGCAGTTTTCTTTTTACCCCTTGAATAGAAGACAGAGTAGACAGAGCACTTGTGCCTCCCACAAAGTTCTTCATTAAATCCCTCTGCTGGTACCACCCACACTAGAGCAAAGAATTGTTTGATATATGAATAAATTTCCCATTGATAGGAAAGCACAACAGAGAGCCAAATATCTGAATCCTCATTTCACATGCCATCATCTAAGAATTCACTACAAGACTGCATCTCTACCTAAGCTTAAAAAAAATTTTTTTAATTCTGTGCATAGTTTTCCAAAATTTCATGTGATTTTTATATGCCTAATATTTAAATACCATATACTTTTCTATTTGGAGGCTTATTACTTCCATGTCCTTAACTGGCATAAGTTAAAAGGTAAGACCAGAGTCCACAATAATAATGAGAGTTGAAAAGAGAGAAAAAAATAATAATTTGCATTGTGTATGTTGATTTACTTGAATTTAACATGTTTGAAAATTCTGGCTGGTTAATCAACAAATACAGGAAATGGAGTGGCAGAATCACAAAACTGTAGATTACAGATAGGAAGAAGAACTCAAATTAATTTACCCACATCATTCACTGACCCTGAACACCCCATGGAATTCCCACTTATATGAGTATCTCATATCATGGGAGGCTCATTATCAACACAGCAGTCCATTCTATACATGGAAAACTGATTGTTAGAAAGTCCTCCTATTTATTTTGAGCTGAAGTCTATTACCATTGTTCCTACTTTTATAACTTGGGTTTATAGAGAGTAAGTTTCAGTTCTTTTTCACACAACAGTCTTTCAAATAACTACAGACTTCTGCCAAGTTCTCCCTGTCACACTTTCTTTATACCTTTGGTAATGAAGAACTTTGGTTTTCTTCCAGAACAAGGCTCCTGAAACAACTAAGATAATATAGTTCTAATCAACTAGGAGATAAGACAAAGCTCTTCTCACCCTACCACCACAATGAGAGACCCAGCACCCAGGTCCAACTTCAGAGTCTGAGAGAAGTGAAACCATGCCACCTGGCCAGAATTCCTCGTGAGTAGGAACCACCTCAGCCCAGAAATGCTGCCTTTTTCCCAGAGCACCTCTTAGAGTCCCACCATCTTTCAGATCTCTGTACTTCTGGAGCCAGAGCCTCTGATCCCATGATCCAGCTGAGTTTTTCACAAAGGACCTCACGGTATACAGATATCTTGTTGAAAATGGGGATGTGAAGAGAGATATTTTATATTGACATTTTACATTTTCTCTAATGATCTTCTCAATTCATTTTAAGTAGTCTGTTATCTGATAGGTCCCGGTAAAAAAAATTTCTGTATTGGAATGTTAAGGTAAACATTGACAGTATACTGTTTGCAAAAGCTGATTAGGATATAGATGCAAGGTTAAGGCTCAAGTTCAAAGACCCAATATTTTACATGCAATACACAATGGGAGTGCACATGACATGCTAAAACTTGCATTAGATTTTGTCCCAGCAAAGACAAGATGAGAGGATTCCTCATACCACAGAAAATGACTGAAAAATGGCTTCAGTGGGATCTGGAATGTAGTGCTCATACACAGGATTTTCAAACTAATCTAGGTTCTGAGAAATAGGCCCCAATCACTTGCCCCCAAACTCGCAATATAATCATATTTCTTCTTTTTTAATGTCCAATGTTGACTGATATATTACATTACATGCACTATTTAAGGTAACATATACAGGTCTCAGAGGAATTTCAAAACAAAAGATATCCATCAGCTATGTTTATTCTGTGCAGTAGAATAGCTGGAATTCTAAGCACAATTGTAAGAACCAAGTGTACAGATAATGTGAAAACCTAAAGCTAGTATAGATTATGGAAATAAGTACCAGCTCCATGAATGAGCTCCTCCTTTACCCTGAGAGGGATGGGCAATACATTTCAACCTACGACAGAGGATGCTACATGCCAGAAGAGCTATATACACCAGAAGGGAGAGATCCTCATGAGATCCAGCAGTTGGAGAAGGTTTCCCAGAAAATGTGGCCCTTATTCTGAGCCCTTAAAGGAAAGGTAAGATCGAGATAAATGAAAGGGAGTGAACAAGGCATTTCAGATGATGGGAACTATATCATCAAAATGTGGAGGCAGGAGTTTCTCCATTGAACAACGAGGCCAGTTGGACTGGAAAGAAAGATTCAGTGAGAGAAGTACAGAAGTATGAAAGGCAGACAGATCGAGGCCAGAGGGTAAAGGGTCTTAAAATGCTTGACTGATAAGGAAAACAACAATTTGTTAGAACAAAGGAGTTTGCACAAGGAAGACTATTTTATCCCTGGCACGATTAAGAATTGCTGTTGCATCATGGTTTTTTAAAAGCAGACTGATTTTACCTGGTATTGGTGGTGTTTTTATTTTTATTTTTTGCTTTTTTTTAATATATTTTATTATCATTAATCTACAATTACGTGTGCAATATTACGGTTATTAAACTACCCCTTCATCAGGTCCCCCCCACCAACCCCATTACAGTCACTGTCCATCAGGTAGTGAGATGCTATAGAATCACTACTTGTCTTCTCTGAGTTGTACTGCCCTCCCCGTGCCCCCCCAACATTACATCTGCTAATCGTAATGCCCCTTTTTCCCTCTTATCCCTCCCTTCCCGCCCATTTTCCCCAGTCCCTTTCCCTTTGGTAACTATTAGTCCGTTCTTGGGTTCTGTGAGTCTGCTGCTGTTTTGTTCCTTCAGTATTTTTTCTTTGTTCTTATACTCCACATATGAGTGAAATCATTTGATACTTGTCTTTTTCGGCTTGGCTTATTTCACTGAGCATAATACCCTCTAGCTCCATCCATGTTGTTGCAAATGGTAGGATTTGTTTTCTTCTTATGGCTGAATAATATTCCATTGTGTATATGTACCACAACTTCTTTATCCATTCATCTACTGATGGACACTTAGGTTGCTTCCATTTCTTGGCTATTGTAAATAGTGCTGCGATAAACATAGGGGTGCATCTGTCTTTTTCAAACTGGGCTGTTGCATTCTTAGGGTAAATTCCTAGGAGTGGAATTCCTGGGTCAAATGGTATTTCTATTTTGAGTTTTTTGAGGAACCTCCATACTGCTTTCCACAATGGTTGAACTAATTTGCAGTCCCACCAGCAGTGTAGGAGGGTTCCCTTTTCTCCACATTCTCGCCAACATTTGTTGTTGTTTGTGTTTTGGATGTTGGCCATCCTCACTGGTGTGAGGTGATATCTCATTGTGGTTTTAATCTGCATTTCTCTGATGATTAGCGATGTGGAGCATCTTTTCATGTGCCTGTTGGCCATCTGAATTTCTTCTTTGGAGAAGTGTCTATTCGTGTCCTCTGCCCATTTCTTAATTGGATTATTTGCTTTCTGTTTGTTAAGGTGCATGAGTTCTTTATATATTTTGGATGTCAACCCTTTATCAGATACGTTTTTATGAATATATTCTCCCATACTGTAGGATGTCTTTTTGTTCTACTGATGGTGTCCTTTGCTGTACAGAAGCTTTTCAGCTTGATATAGTCCCACTTGTTCATTTTTGCTTTTGTTTCCCTTGCCCGGGGAGATATGTTCATGAAGAAGTTGCTCATGTTTATGTCCAAGAGATTTTTGCCTATGTTTTTTTCTAAGAGTTTTATGGTTTCATGACTTACATTCAGGTCTTTGATCCACCTTGAGTTTACCTTTGTGTATGGGGCTAGACAGTAGTCCAGTTGGTGGTGTTTTTAAACTCTTGACAGACAACGCATCTCCTTTTCGCCTGCGTCTAGGAGTAAACTGTTTCTGTTGCCCCGTGGTGGCCCCCGGGGTTACAGTAGGGTACAGATACTTTCCTGTTATATTTGACATGATTCTCCCCCTCTCACTCCTTCTTTTTCCCTGTACTTAGAAATTTTACATACATTATCTCTTTTAATTGCCAAACAACCTTGTAACAATTATTACCCCTATTTTACAAATGAGGAAACAAGATTAGAAAAGTTAACTGGCTTATTTTACCTGTCATCAATAATTAGTAGTTTTGCAACTATTAACAACATATTCGTATTGTATTTTTATACCACTGCTGCTCCGTAAGAATTTTTCTCACACATTCTCTGCTGCCACCATCTGGCCTCTTGTAAAACTGTCAAGCTTTTCTTCTCATTTCTCAGCCTTATCAGAGAGTTTTGCCTCCCCTTGAAAAGGGGCTGAAATTTGTGTGGCCTGGATTTATATTACTTAAAAATTCCTAATCTTATCAATAAGCCCTCCTTTACTTCACTGCAATGTTAGGGTCATAAAGAGATTTAAATGGGTTTTAATTGGCTGATAAATAGTACTGGCAAAAGAGGAATTCAGAGCAAATCAGCCACTGTACCAAATGCTGCTAAGGGGATGCATCAGTTCTGGATTCAGAGAGCAAAGTGTATTGGATGCCTTTTTCTGCTGGTTGACCGGGAGCCCTCAGTAAGCGAGGGAAGGTAGGCAAATACCAGCACATCAGTAAGGCCGTGAGAAGAGGTTCAAAGGGCAGGGAAGGAACCAGCAGAGATTTAGTGCTTAAGTCATTGACTTATAAAAGGTTAATGGCCATGATCCTATGATAAAAAAATATATATATGTTCACACTTACAAAGTGGGGAAAACAGTAAAACCATCGCCAAGTCCTTAAAATTACCTGGTTTCTTCTGCCAATCCCTACCTGTACAAGACACTGATTGTATTTAATGCTGTTCTCCCTCAAGTGGGAGGGAGGGGAGAGAAACGAAGGGTGTGTGATCAGACAACATGCTGATACGGAAAGAGTCCTCCCTTCCCTCTGGCCCCACCATCCTCGACCTGCTACTGAGCAGTTCAGTGGGCTGCCTCCTAGCGCCTCCCTAGTTCTTCAGAACTTGACTCCCTCTTTCAGTGTATAAACCTGAATGCCATTGTTGAAATTATGGGAATATTGAGGATGGAAGAGAAGGCAATGGATGGTTGGTGCCTACCACTTTCCAGGCACTGTCGGAGGCCCCTCAATCCCATTGCTTTATGTCATTAACTGTCACAACAACCCTCTGAAGGTTGTTACCCTTATTTTGAAGCTTCTGAGCTCAGAGGTCAGATAAACTGACCAAAATCTTGCAAGCTGGTGGCTGAAGGAATGAGTACTCAGTTCAAGATTTCTTTAAATGTATGAACGAATAAATGAACGAAGTCAAGAAAGGAGTGCTTCTTCTCTTTTTTAACAAAACAGATATTTTTAACTTGTTATATATTTCATTTCTCAGCAATCACTGGGACTAAAATTTTATTCCAATGGAAGCCACTTGTCAGTCAAATGCAAAAATACATAAAATAATATTTAACGCTTACCTAGCCCTTACTGTGTGCCAGGCACCATGCTAAGTACTCTGACCAGTTCATCCTCACAGAGACTTTCTGAGGTAGGCACGTCACTGGACTCATTTCACAGATAAGGGATCTGAAGACTTGAGACGTTAAATAACTTGCCCAAGATCTCAGTTAGTAAATGTGGAGCAGAGTTAGACCATCGGGTTCCAGAGTCTGTGCTCTTAACCAGTACAACATAATACCTCTTCAATACAACATACATGCATATACATACGGCTCTCATACACACATACACACACATGTGTACACACAGTCTGACTTTTTTCTGACAAACACATGGAGCTACAGAGAGAATAGATTTGGTGTTCAGATGCTCTGGGGCATATCAAACTCTCGCCATCCATTGTAATGTCCCATCTCTATCTACCTGACAAGGAGGTAGAAGAAAGAGAGAAGCTAACCAATAAAGTTAACAACCACCAGAGCTGGAATTCATGAAACCTCTCAGAGAAGTAAAGATGGGTCTTAGAATTTCCATAGCAATAGCTTCATTATAGTAGTTTACCAGAACTACCCTAACAAAGCACCACAGGCCGGGTGGGTTAAACAACAGAAACGTAAGGATCTCACAGTTCCGGAAGCTAGACGCAGTTTCCTGACCTCTGGTGTCTTCTGAGGCCTCTCTCCTTGGCTTGTCTGTCTTCTCTCTCTGTCTTCACATGTTCTTTTCTCTGTGCATGTTTGTGTCCTCCTTTCCTCTTCTTATAAGGACACCAGTCATATTGGATTAGGGCCCACCCTAAAGACCCCATTTAAATTTGATTATATCTTTAAGGACCCTATCTCCAAATTCAGTCACATTCTGAGGTACTGGGGGTTAAGACTTCAACATATGAATTTGCGGTGGGAAGGAGAGACACAATTCAGCCCATAACATATACTAAATAAGAACGACATTATAACAGTTCAGAAATTATTATGTTCAGAGGTATATGCTTAACCCTTGGTGATGTCAACATAAAGTGTCTAGGTCAAGTGACTATTGCTACGTCTCTTATTTAAAATTGCCCCTTTCTCTGTTATCTCTATAATAAAGTGAAAGATAAATAATTATAGTACTTGAACAAAGATACAGAAATTCTTAAATTTTAATTATGAGAAATTAATTTTTATTCAGAAGTTAAATAGTAATCTTGAGAACATTTACTCAGCTGGCTCACAGAAAAAATAAGCACAACTTCTGATATGTCTAGAAATAAAGTTCTGCTCCCTTTTATTATTATTCTCATTATAATTAAAATCTAGAGTTTAAATTTTGCAGTGAAAAACTTACTTGCACTCAGTGACTTACAATTTAGTATTAGTTGGATTATGGAAGACATTTCAATACAAGCTGATTCTAAATATTTTATTTCTTCTGGTAATCATATGTTTGATTTCTCCCATAGTATGAACAAGATATTCAGGTAAAAACAGTATTATTATGTCTGGAATATCCTAGGAGATTCATGTTTCAACATATTTAAATACTTGGAATAAATCACTATGTTTCAAGATAAATAGGAAACCTTCAGTGTCTGTTTCTTAATTAATTAAATATCCATGTATATAATAATCAATTTTATACATTTAGTACAAATGAAATTATCTCAATATAAGAGAAATTGCTAGTAGGTAGTAATTTTAAGTCTACTCTACTTACATTTTAAGTTTTCTCGACTAATACTAAAGAATGATAAACAGACCCTCAAAAAGTAAACTTTGCTGTAAGCACTGAAATAAAACAACGTAAATATTTTCTTATTCCAGAGATGTACACAGGCCTGGTTGTGAGTTTAGAGTTTGTTTCATTTCATTTATTTACATGAAATCATAAAAATAATAACCACCTGAAAAAACTGCTGGGCGATTTGCTGGCTTGTGTAGTGAAGCCCCACGTCACTATGCAAAGTAAACACTTAAGTGCAACTGTTAAGTAGCATAGAAATCTTGGTTGTATATAAAATTATGTCAAACCAGATTTAACTTGAAAAAAAATGAAGTGAAAGCTGAAAAACAAAAGACTCTTCAAAAGAATATAAGCTGAAAAACATTTACTAGATACCCACTGAGCGGGTGGTGGGCACTGCGCCAGACACTGCCTTCTAAGCCAACGTGTCCTGAAGCCAAAAGTCCTAAGCCGCCCTCAGGCTGAGAACGTCTTGTGGAGGAACTCAGGAGCCTCAGTCAGGTAACGATTGAATCCGCTCTGATAGATAACTTGGTCTGCATCTCTAAGAGAAAGTAACTATTAGCGCTCAGAGTTAACACCAGAACTAGTTAAAGGTCTTTTGAATTCAGAACTGAATAAATGTCGTAAAGATAAACAAAAGGAGAAGAGTAATCAGTAATGATACTCCAATTCTTCCATAATCAACTAAGTATGACCTACAACAAAATTGTAAAAAGGTTTTTTAATTCCTTTTTAAAGATCAATTAGTAGAGAAATAAAGACAAGAAAAATTATAATTAAAGGTGAGTGAAAAGCATCACATCTCAAATACCAAAAATGTGCAGTATCACCAATGTGTTCACTAAATCGTAGAATTACATTATGTATTATTTTAGCCAAGCCTCATTTATACAATTTAGTGAATGAATTATTCAAATATTTTGTCTCACCACTTGGCTTCCACTAACAATTCTTTGAGCAGGTCACAAACCACCATTACCAAAATTATAAGATAAATTTTTAATATATGAAATGAAATTAGTTTGCAGTTTACTATCCATTCTCATAAAATGTTTGCTTTTACTGGAAACTGAACCTTATGTCATGACTAAGGCTTGAGGCTGATTATCGGTGGATGCCCATTATTAATTACATCACTAAGATTAATACATCGAATTCATAGTTTCCTCTGTTTTTGAAGTACTATTTTTAAACATCTACAAATGCCATAGGAGATCTTTGAGGCCACTCAAGTTTCCATACTGGATCAGCCAAGACATTTATATATTTAATCTTAAAGTGTTCCACTCCATGATAATGCTTTTAAAATACTAAATGAGTTTCTCTGGTTGTTGTTAAGTTCTGCAGAATGAATCATCATAGACAAACTGTAGTGAAAACAATGGTCCAATTTAAAGGTTTTTGCAAAAGAAAAGCACCCCAATTCTCTTCAGGTCAGCACCAGGTCCCCACTTAGCCCCCATTAGATGGCTATAGATAGAAATACAGTTTGCAGCTTCAGTCAGTGATACTTTCCTAGTTTAAGGATTGGCATGAATACACTGTCGTCTCATTTTTCTGGCCCTTAGAGATATTCCTCTTTAGCAGCAGAAAGAGAGCTTTGAACCCTGACAGAATCAATCTATATATATCTCCTACTTTATGAGAAGAGCAGAATCAACAAAATTCTGCTTGTTACTCCAGTACTATGCAGGTTTTCAGGAGTAGCGGTTGCTCCAATATTTCTTAGATCTGAATGACACAGGCAGCTGACTTCCCAACAAGCTGGCCCCTTAATTTCATCTTGCTCTGAAAGTTAAGGAAAAATGAGCTCAGTGATGCTGAAGCCATAGTCCCAACCACCAAGAAGGAAACCTCAGCGCCCGTTCTGTCCCTCACTGACTGGCTTCAAGCCTGGTGAATCTGGCTTCTGGCCCCAACCACCAGGGTCTGAGAAGAATCAGACACTGTCTAATTTTCAGATCCAATGGTTTCTTCCTAGTTCCCATCTGCCTCAGCCTCTGACATGTCTGCGAGTGAAGACCCACCTTGTAAAACCCCTCTTTTCCAAGGCTGCCATCTCCCTGTTTGTTTTCCTTTTCCCTCAGTCTCGCTCTCTTCTCATTCCCCAACTAGGTGTTCGCACACATGCTGACAATTTGGGATACAGAAATATTCTACTTTTATGTAAAGCAGCAGACAGCATGGTATTTAAGAATCAGATCCTCAGGCAGACACACCAGTCTTAATTCCCAACTGTACCACTTACTGTAGATACATAAAAGAATTTCCTAATTCTTTCTCTGAGCTTAGGTTTCCCACATCTGTAAATGCAGATCATAATAATAATAACTGTAGCATTTTGTAGGCTTGAGAAGGTTCAATTAAATAATGTTTGAAAAATATTTGTCAAATTCATAGTACATGAGTTTTTTGATGAACAGTATTTCTAATTTCAATAGTTTCTGACAAATGAATCAAATGGATTGGCACTAGAGTTCTTGGTCAGAGGGTAACAGTTGGATTTTAACTTGCTTGACTGGACTTATAAAATTAGAGCGCTGGAAAAGACCACTGAGTCCAGGAGTCAGCAAGCTATTGCCCACAGGACAAATACAGCTCACCAGCTGTTCTTGGAAATCAAGCGCTACAGGAACAAAGCCGTGCTCATTCATTTATGTTTTGTCTATGGCTACTTTGGGGCTTCAACAACACCGTTGAGTAATTGTGAAAGAGACTAGGGCCCACAAAGCCTAAAATACTTTACAGAAAATGTTTGCTGACCCCCCAAATCTATTCTAACCCCCATCATTTTCCTGAAAAGAAAATTAAATGCAATCATATAACTCCAAAATTGCTGAGAAATGTCCTAATGTATCATGTTTGTTAGTTTAAAGGGCACCTCTATGTGTGTAGACTGTTTGCTGGTAGGAATAAAACCTGCTTCATTAGCATCTTTTGTGTTTCTGTGACACAGTTATCGTTCCTGGGAGCCCCACAGAACAAGGGATTTTACTGTGATACAGTATATCAAGCACTTACACTGTGAACAAGAAAGAAAAATCCCCATTAGGCTGGAAAAACCTGAGGTTAAAAAAAAAGACTGCATAAGCTCATGCCAAAAGCTGAATTTCATTTAATATTAAGAAAGGTGGCACCTTCCAACTTCAGCACAAAGTAGGAGAGTCAAACTGCTGCAGAAACTGCTGTCCTCCAGAGCCCAGTGACCAGAATGACCCCAAAAGCAATTTCATATTCGCACAAGAGGGCTTGCTTAGGCATTTCTGGGTCTTTGGAAAGGTTGTTATATTGTCTGTTTCCTGGTAACTGTTTGCAGAAGTTAGTAGGAGTTCATGAGAACAGACACAAAGCAGGAATAGGGTGGGGCCCTGGCATTTAATCAGTAACTGCAGAGGGTACCAGTGGACTGTCCAGAAAAAAAGCACATTTCATCGTCTAATTTTTGATTTGTTTCCATTATATTCATGTCCACACCATAACACAGTATGAATATTACACATAGGAGCCACTCCTGGGGGTCCCAAGGGTAAAGCTTATCTTCAACCTAAAACTTTCAACTGTTAGATGCACACCTCTTCTAACACTGGCATCAGGAAGGCAGAGAAAAAGGAAATAGCATTTCTTTTCTAGGGAAACCAACTCTATTTGTCCTACAATCACCTCCTTCAGAATTAACCATGAGTAGTTGTTAAAAATGCAGTTTTCTGGTCCCTGTACCCGACATTGTAGATCAGCGCATCTGTATGTCACACCCAGGAGTGTGCATTTTCAGCAAGCTTCCCACTGATTTTACTGCAAATTAGAGTTTGGGGACCACCGTTAAGAGGGAACTTGCACTAAATCTTTTAGCTCTGCCACTGTCTAGCCTGTGACTTTAAGCAATTTACTTAAAATTAGTATAACATAATTTACTCTGCCAGCCAACAAGATTTACTAATTTTGAGAACTGAGAGGGAAGAGCCTGAGGTATCATGCCCGTGCAAGGTATAAATTGCCTGGAAGAGATTAGTGTACTGAGCTAAAATGGCTAAAACACTTGAAGGCAGGAGGTGCAGAAGGTCCCATATTGGACAACAGAGCTTTTTATTTTTCGTGTACTCAAGGGAAAGCATTCTAATTTTATAAGACATTCACTTAGCTTTTCGTGTTTCGTATCTTCTTTTGATTCCATCAATTGAATAGGGTACACTAATACCTAAGATGTATTTTCATGAGAGTGAAGAAAATCTCAGAAATAAGCAATTTAGCAAAGATTTGTGTAGCCCTGCCTGTTCACTATATTCTGCACAATTAGAATGTCTGGGGGCAGAGCTTGAGCAACCCCAAATGAGAAACATCTAAACATCCGAATGTTGCTACAGACTAAATTAATGAATATTTTATTCCCACCAGCTGCTTCAGAATCCTTCTCCTGCCTAAAAGCCATGAGATTACAAAATCCAATTTCACCTTCTCTGGGGCTTTGTACCCCTGTATATACAACAGCCAAATCTCTCTGGTATTTTACTGACAAAACAAAAGGCAGCAAAAACAGCTGTAATTGAAGTCACTGGTACTAAATAAATCCCAAACCTGTTCATTGGCTCTTTTCCATCACAAAATACAGTTGAAAACTGAGCCTTAACTTCTGTCCTCTTGATGCCATAATAGCTCCTTGTACCAAAGGGCAAAGTCACCACTAAAATTTATGTAAGTATGCTGGGAAGTAACATCCCTCATGCTCAGATTTTTAAAAATCATTCAGTAAAAGGTACAACTGAACCCAAATATTAATAATAATAACAATCATAAGTAATACTAATTGATTATGAGACTGATCTTTCAATGCATCATCCCATTTAATCTTCACAACAAATCTATGATGAAGTAGATATTATCCCCATTTTACAGACGAGGAAAGAGAGCTAACAATTGCAGTGAATACCACAGTATGTATACTAAAAATCTCATAAGGTAGTCAGCCCAGGTGTACTTGGCTCCAAATATCACGATTATAACCATTACAACATGATAGAACTAATGGCTTTGGTGTATCTATCTCTGTTAGCAAATTAATTCTTGCTTGGATTGAATCAGATTTGTCTGCTAGTCATTATTATCAATTTTCCTTAAAATTAAGAAGTATCCCAATTTAAGGAACTGTGTCTTTAAGGCATACAGTAAAGTGCTCAGCAAATATTTGTTGAATGAATATACTGCAGGATCTGCCTGGCATTTTAAAAACACCAAAGCCTCAAATTAAAGATGGCAGTGTGAGAGGTGAGAAAGAGGCCTCCTCCTAAAACCGCATACAATATGAAAATATAATTAATACAACTAATCCTGAAAGAGCAACAGGAAAGAAAGCTGTGCTAGACTGCATACACCTGGGGGAAAAAACAGACCTCATGGAACAGGGTAACATACCAAAGTCAGGACCTGGTGGGACCTAAGCCCTTCCCTCACCCCAGCTCATGAAAGGGAGGAAAAGAAACAGAACAGGTTGAGAGTGGAGGCCTGGGACTGATAAAAACTGAGCTCTGGAGATCTGCTCTGGGAGTTCAAACCTACATTGCATGGTGCTCTGGTTATAACGGGGATTGGAAAGCTAAGACAGGCAGAATACCTGGAGAGACTGAGATTCCAGCCGCTTGTGGAAAACAGGGATCCATATCCAGCTGCTCTGGGAAAAAGTAAAGGCAGGCAGTCTGAGAGACTTTCTAACAGCGAGAGGGCTGCTAAAGGGGCAAGGATTGCACAGAGCTTACTGCTCAGGAGAAAGGACAGGTAGACTAAATTGTCCAGGTGCACTCTGCCCAATAGTTTGGGAACTTTCATGATCTTTAGGCCCTCCAGCCCCCTGGCTGGATACACAGCCCCAAGGCCCCCCTCTGTGATACGCAGCCTACTGCGCCTTTCTCCCTGCCAGCCCCACCTGGCTCGCAAAATGGCAAACCCTGCCCTGGCATCAGGCCAGCCAGAGGGAAGATCTGCCTACAGCAGCTACAAACACAAAGCATAGAGGCTTATACCTGTGTGCTTGGCCCACCAGTTCTGGCAGTGGAAACAGGCATAGCAGCTGGGAAGCAGGAAACAGCTCTTTCCTCCCCCCAGGCACCAACACTGCTCCCCTGTGACCCCTGACATTGCTCCAGGGGCTGAGGAGTCCAGAGAGTAGAGCTTCTAGGCACTAGACGGAACGCCAGAGGAACCTGGTTCAAATTAAAATCATACATACACCAGAGAAAGAGTCAAATGAAACTGATCTCATGAATCTTCCTGAAAGAGATTTCAAAATAAAAATCATAAACATGTTCATGGAGTTTACAGAAAAATATTCAAGAAATCAGGGAATAATTCCTGTCAGAGAGCCAATCATTATGGAACAGAGTATCAGAAATGAAACATACAGTGGAAGGTTTTAAAAGCAGATTAGATATGGTAGAGGAGACAATAAATAAAACAGAAGTTAGAGAAGAGGAATACAAAGAAGCTGAGGCACCGAGAGAAAAAAGGATCTCTAAGAATGAAAGAATATTGAGAGAACTGAGTGACCAATCCAAATGGAACAATATTTGTATTATATAGGTACCAGAAGAATAAGAGAGAGAAATAAGGATAGAAAGTGTCCTTGAGGAGGTAATTGTTGAAAACTTCCCCAGTCTGGGGAAGGTGATAGTCTCTCAGGCCATGGAGGTGCACAGATCTCCCAACACAATGGACAGAAGGAAGACAACACTGAGACATGTAATAATTAAAAAGGCAAAGATCAAGGATAAGGACAGACTATTAAAAGCAGCCAGAGAGAGAAATAAGATCACATACAAAGGAAAGCCCATCAGGCTATCATCAGACTTCTCAGCAGAAACCTTACAGGCCAGAAGGGAGTGGCATGATGTATTTAATGCAATGAAGCAGAAGGGCCTCAAGCTAAGAGTACTTTATCCAGCAATATTATCATTTAAATTTGAAGGAGGGATTAAATAATTTCCAGATAAGCAAAAGCTTATAGAATTTACCTCACACAAATGGTCTCTACAATGTATTTTGGAGGGAATTCTATAGATGGAAGTGTTCCTAAGGTTTAATAGCTGTGACAAGAGGCAATAAAACCACAGTAAAGAAAGTAGAACAGTTAATTACTAAGCAAATGCATAATTAAATCAACTACCCCCAAAGTCAGTCAAGGGATAGGCAAAGAGTACAGAGTATGATACCTAATATATAAAGAATGGAGGAGAAAAAAAAACCTTTAAACTGTGTTGTAATAGCATACTAAGTGAATGCAGCTAGACTCCTAGACAGTGAGGAAGTTACCCTTGAATCTTTGGTAACCATGAATCTAAAGCATGGAATGGCAATAAGTACATACCTATCGATAATCACCCTAAATGTAAATGGTCTGAATGCACCAATCAAAAGACATAGTCACTGAATGGATAAAAAAAAAAAAAGAACCAACTACATGCTGACTGCAAGAGACTCACTTTAAACCCAAAGACATTCACAGACTAAAAGTGAAGGGATGGAAAAAGATATTTCAAGCAACTAATAGGGAGAAAAAAGCAGGAGTTACAGTACTTGTATCAGACAAAATAGACTTCAAAACAAAGAAAGTCACAAGAGACAAAGAAGGACATTTATGAAAAAGGCATCAATCCAACAAGAGGATATAACCATTATAAATATGTATGCACCTAACACAGGAGCACCTACTATGTGAAACAAATACTAACAGATTTAAAAGGGGAAATAGAATGCAATGCATTCATTCTAGGAGACTTCAACACTCCACTCACTCCAAAGGACAGATCCACCAAACAAAAAATAAGTAAAGACACAGAGGCACTGAACAACACACTAGAACAGATGGACCTAACAGACATCTACAGAACTCTACAAGCAAAAGCAGCAGAATACACATTCTTCTCAAGTGCACATGGAACATTTTCAAGAATAGATCATATACTAGGTCACAAAAAGAGCCTCAGTAAATTAAAAAAGACTGAAATTGTACCAACCAATTTCTCAGACTACAAAGGTATGAAACTAGAAATAAATTACACAAAGAAAATGAAAAATCCCACAAACACATGGAGGCTTAATAACATGCTCCTAAATAACCACTGGATCAATGACCAAATAAAAACAGAGATCAAGCAATATATGGAGACAAATGACAAAAATAATTCAACAGTGCAAAATCTGTGGGACACAGTGAAGGCCATGCTAAGAGGAAAGTATAATGCAATACAGGCCTACCTCAGGAAAGAAGAACAATCCCTTATGACAAATGTAAACTCACAATTAATGAAACTAGAAAAAGAACAAAAGAGGCCCAAAGTCAGTAGAAGGAGGAACATAATAAAGATTAAAGCAGAAATAAATTAAATCAATAAGACTAAAGCAATAGAAAGAACCAATGAAAGCAGGAGCTGGTTCTTTGAGAAAATAAACAAGATAGATAAACCCCTAGCCAAACATATCAAGAAAAAAAGAGAATCTACACACATAAACAGAATCAGTAATGAGAAAGGAAAAATCACTACAGACACTACAGAAATACAAATAATTATTAGAGAATACTAATAAAAATTATATACTAACAAACTGAATAACCTAGAAGAAATAGACAACTTTCTAGAAAAATACAACCTTCAAAGGCTGGCCCAGAAAGAAGCAGAAAATCTGAACAGACCAATTACCAGCAAGGAAATTGAATTGGTAATAAAAAAACTACTTAAGAACAAAATGCCTGCACCAGATGGCTTCACCGCTGAATTTTATCAAACATTTAGTGAAGACCTAATGCCCATCCGCCTTAAATTTTTTCAAAAAGTAGAAGAAGAGGGAATACTTCCAAACTCATTCTATGAGGCCAGCATCACTCTAATACCAAAACCAGGCAAAGACACCACAAAAAAAGAAAATTACAGACCAATATCCCTGATGAACACAGATGCAAAGATATGCAACAAGGGTTGGGGCTCAGAATGGCAGCGTGAGCAGGGCAGTGGAAGTCTCCTCCCAAAACCATATAGATTCTTGAAAACACAACAAATACAAACACTCCTAAAAGAAAGACCAGAAGATACAGTGCAACAGCCAGGCTACATCCACATCTGTGAGAACTCAGCACCTCACTAAGGAAGTAAGATACAAAGCCATGACCCAGAGGGACCCGAGCACTCCCCCACCCCAGCTCACCAGCAGGAGGAAAAGAATCAGAGTGGGGAGAGAGTGGAAGCACAGGACTGCTAAATAACCAGCCCTGGTGATCTGCACCGGGAGCACTGACACACATCGCATGGTGTACTGGATATTAGAGAAACGGAAAAGTAAAATCCGAGACGGAGACTGCATGCGGGTCCCCAAAGCTGGTTCCCCTGGGACAAATGAAAAGTGGGCACTTTAAAAGTCTTAAAGGGACAAGGGCTTAACAGCTGGACAAAATCGTCCCGGGAAACCCAGCACAGCAGGCTTAGAATCTTGAAGAACTTCAGGCGCCCTAACCCTCTGGGTGGCAATGCAGCTCTGAAGCACCTCATGGTGATAAGCAGCCTGCCGTTCATTACCCCTCACGCCCCTCACCAGCACTGTAAGCAAACTGGCTGTCCAGCTACTGCTGCGGACCAGCTGGGGAGTAGCCCCACCCACAGCAAGCACACAGAGTCCGCTCCCAGCCCGCAGCTAACCGGGCCAGACCCAGAGGCTGCTGCCTATGTGCAGATGCCCCCTACAGGCAGAGGAAGTGAGCGAAAGTCCGGAAGGCACAAAAGGGTGCCGTTCTCGCAGGAGAACACATCCACGGCGTCTGTGACCCCTCTCAGTGCCCTAGGGTATACCTAGGGTGCACCGCCCACGGCACTCAGGGGATTAACCCAGAAACGGCTCCCTGTATGCGGGTAACTGGCACAGGCAGTGGAGAAGGACAAGGCTACCAGGAAGCAGGACAAGACTGTTCTCCCAGGTGACACACGCACCACCTGCTGGCAATTACTTCTAACATCATGGAAAGGCAGAAGAATCTGATCCAGTCAAAAATCACTAAAACAACCCTAGAGAGAAAGCCTGACGAGATAGATATAACCGATCTTCCGAAAAAGAATTCAAAACAAAAGTCAAAACCGTGCTGATGGACTTGTAGACAAATACGCAAGAGCTAAGGAATGAAGTCTGGAGGGAGATAACAGAAATGAAACAATCAATAGAAGGACTTAAGAACAGACTGCATGAGGTGCAAGAGATTGTTAATGGAATAGAAATCAGAGAACAGGAATACAGAGAAACTGAGGCAGAGAGAGATAAAAGGATCTCTAGGAATGAAAGAATATTAAGAGAACTGTGTGACCAATCCAAACAGAACAATATTCGCATTATAGGAGTACCAGAAGAAGAAGAGAGAAAAAAAGGGATAGGAAGTGTCTTTGAAGAAATGATTGAGGAAAATTTCCCCAAGTTAGGGAAGGAAATAGTTTCTCAGACCATGGAAGCCCACAGATCTCTCAACACAAGGGACCCAAAGAGGACAACACCAAGACATATAATAATAAAAATGGCAAAGATGAAAGACAAGGGCAGAGTATTAAAGGCAGCAAGAGAGAGAAAAAAGATCATCTACAAAGGAAAACCCATCAGACTATCATCAGACTTCTCAACAGAAACCTTACAGGCCACAAGAGAATGGCATGATATATTTAACGTTATGAAACAGAAGAGCCTTGAACCAAGAATACTGTATCCAGCACGATTATCATTTCAATTTGAAGGAGGGATTAAACAATTCCTAGACAAGCAAAAGTTGAGGGAATTTGCCTCCCACAAATCACCTCTACAGGGTATATTAAAGGGACTGCTCTAGATGGAAGCACTCCTAAAGCTAAATAGAAGTCACCAGAGAAAAAAAAATCACAGCAAAGAAAGCAGACCATCCAAATACCAACTAAAGGCAAAAAATAAAATCAACTATCCACAAAAACTGTCAAAGGAGACACAGAAGAGTACAGAATAAAACACCTAACATATAAAGAATGGAGGAGGAAGATTAAGAAGGGAGAGAAATAAAGAATCATCAGACTGTGTTTACAAAAGCTTAATAAGAGAGTTAAGTTAGATGGTTAGATAGTAAAGAAGCTACCCTTGAACCTTTGGTAACCACGAATCCAAAGCATGCAATGGCAATAAATACATATCTTTCGATAATCACCCTAAATGTAAATGGACTGAATGCACCAATCAAAAGACACAGAGTAATAGAATGGATAAAAAAGCAAGACCCATCTATATGCTGCTACAAGAGACTCACCCCAAACCCAAAGATATACACAGACTAAAAGTGAAGGGATGGAAAAAGATATTTCATGCAACCAACAGGGAGGAAAAAGCAGGGGTTGCAGTACTTGTATCAGACAAAATAGACTTCAAAACAAAGAAAGTAGCAAGAGCTAAAGAAGGACATTAAATAATGATAAAGGGGTCAGTCCAACAAAAGGATATAACCATTATAAATATCTATGCACCCAACACAGGAGCACCAGCATATGTGAAACAAATACTAACAGAATTAAAGGGGGAAATAGAATACAGTGCATTCATTCTAGGAGACCAACACACCACTCACACCAAAGGACAGATTAACCAGACAGAAAATAAGTAAGGACATAAGAGGCACTGAACAATACACTAGAACAGATGGACCTAACAAACATCTACAGAACTCTACACCAAAAGCAACAGGATACACATTCTTCTCAAATGCACATGGAACATTTTCCAGAATAGACCACATACTAGGCCACAAAAAGAACCTCAGTAAATTCAAAAATATTGAAATTCTACCAACCAACTTCTCAGATCACAAAGGTATAAAACTAGAAATCAATTGTACAAAGAAAACAAAAAGGCTCACAAACACATGGAGGCTTAACAACATGCTCCTAAATAATCAATGGATCAACAACCAAATTAAAACAGGGATCAAGCAATATGTGGAGACAAATGACAACAACAGCACAAACCTCAACTTCTGTGGGATGCAGCAAAGGCAGTTCTAAGAGGAAAGTATATTGCAATCCAGGCCTATTTAATGAAGGAAGAACAATCCCAAATGAATAGTCTAAAGACACAATTATTGAAATTGGAAAAAGAAGAACAAATGAGGCCCAAAGTCACCAGAAGGAGGGACATAATAAAGATCAGAGAAGAAATAAATAAAATTGAGAAGAATAAAACAATAGAAAAAAATCAATGAAACCAAGAGCTGGTTCTTTGAAAAAATAAACAAAATAGATAAACTCCTAGAAAGATTTATAAAGAGAAAAAGAGAATCTACACACATAAACAGAATCAGAAATGAGAAAGGAAAAATCACGACAGGCCCCACAGAAATACAAAGAATTATTAAAGAATACTATGAAAATCTATAGGCTTACAAGCTGGAAAACCTAGAAGAAATAAATGGACAAGTTCTTAGAAAAATACAACCCTCCAAAACTGACCAAGAAATAAACAGAAAATCTAAACAGACCAATTACCAGCAACAAAATTGAATCAGTAATCAAAAAACTACCCAAGAACAAAACCAGCAGATGGATTCACTTCTGAATTTTATCAGACATATAGAGAAGAAATAACACCCATTCTCCTTAAAGTTTTCCAAAAAATAGAAGAGGAGGGAATACTTCCAAACTCATTCTATGAGGCCAGTATCACTGTAATACCAAAACTAGGCAAAGACCCCACCGAAAAAGAAAATTACAGACCAATATCCCTGATGAACATAGATGCAAAAATACTCAACTAAATATTAGCAAACCGAATTGAAAAATACATCAAGAGGATCATACACCATGATCAAGTGGGATTCATCTCAGGGATGCAAGGATGGTACAACACTCGAAAATCCATCAACATCATCCACCACATCAACAAAAAGAAGAACAAAAACCACATGATCATCTCCATAGATGCTGAAAAAGCACTTGACAAAATTCAACATCCATTCATGACAAAAACTCTTAACAAAATGGGTATAGACAGCAAGTACCTCAACATAATAAAGGCCATATATGACAAACTCACAGCCTACATAATACTTACCAGCGATACTAACCCAAACATATTAACCCAAACATATATGATCAATTAATATACGATAAAGGAGCCAAGGATAAACAATGGGGAAATGACAGCCTCTTCAACAGCTGGTGTTGGCAAAACTGGACAGCTACATGTAAGAGAATGAAACTTGATTACTGTTTAACCCCATACACAAAAGTAAACTCAAATGGATCAAGGACCTGAATGTAAGTCATGAAACCATGTAACTCAGAAAAAAACATAGGCAAAAATCTCTTGGACATAAACATGAGCAACTTCTTCATGAACATATCTTCCTGGGCAAGGGAAACAAAAGCAAAAATGAACAAATGGGACTATATCAAACTAAAAAGCGTCTGTGCAGCAAAGGATACCATCTGCAGAACAAAAAGACATCTTACAGTATGGGAGAATACATTCATAAATGACATATACGATAAGGGGTTGACATCCAAATTATATAAAGAACTCACACACCTCAATAAACAAAAAGCAAATAAGCCAATTAAAATATGGGCGGAGGAACTGAACAGACACTTCTCCAAAGAAGAAATTCAGATGGCCAACAGGCACATGAAAAGATGCTCCACATCACTAATCATCAGAGAAATGCAAATTAAAGCCACAATGAGATATCACCTCACACCAGCAAGGATGGCCACCATCCAAAACATAAACAACAACAAATGTTGGCGAGGATGTGAAGAAAGGGGAACCCTCCTACACTGCTGGTGGGAATGTAAATTAGTTCAACCATTGTGGAAGGCAGTATAGAGGTTCCTCAAAAAACTCAAAATAGAGATACCATTTGACCCAGGAATTCCAATTCTAGGAATTTACCCTAAGAATGCAGCAGCCCAGTTTGAAAAAGACCTATACACCCCTATGTTTATCGCAGCACTATTTACAATAGCCAAGAAATGGAAGCAACCTAAGTGTCCATCAATGGATGAATGGATAAAGAAGATGTGGTATATATACACAGTAGAATATTATTCAGCCATGAGAAAGAAACAAGTCCTACCATTTGCAACAACATGGATCCAAGAAGGGACTTGTGGGTACCAAAGGGAGGGGTGTGGGAGGACAGGTGCGGAGGCAGGGAGAGGGAGATTGAGGGTTGTTATGTTTAGTACACATGGTGTGAGGGGTCACGGGGAAGACAGTGTAACACAAAGAAGGCAAGCAGTGAATCTGTGGCATCTTACTACACTGATGGACAGTGACTGCAATGGGGCATGGGTGGGTACTTGATAAAATGGGTAAATGTAGTAACCACATTGTTTTTTCATGTGAAACCTTCATAAGAGTGTATATTAATAATACCTTAATAAAAAATAAAAACACCAAAGCCTCTTCCTTATAATGAACAACCATTATTCTCATGCCAACTTTTCGAACTGGCAGTTCTTCACGGTAATGTATCATTCATTATTACTAATTATAGAAACAGTTTATAAGTTATTCACATTTTTTAAACAATGTGAAGTTAGAGGGAAGTCCACCAGACCACCTCCATTCTGACACCAACTGTAAGTTCAAGACCACACTTGGTTTAAATTAATTCACTAGGAAGACTCCCAGAACTCACTGGAAGCACTCATATTCACAATTATGGTGTAAAATACAGATCAGGTTAGGTTACAAGATACATATTAAAACCAGCCAAGAGAAGAGGCACATAGGGCAGTGTCCAGGAGAGCTCCAGGCACAGAGCTTGCATCTACACTCTCCCTGTGGAGCCACCGGCAGCATTACTTTCCCAGCAACGGTGAGTGACATCACACATCGAGTACTGCCTACTGGGGAAGCGCCCCCGGGCCTTGATGTCCAGTCTTTATTCAGGCTCTGTAGTTGACAGTCCCCATGGCTGACATCAGTTTCCAGACACTCTGGAGGTCAAGCTAGTAATCATGTGACTTTAATTCCTATCACAAATAACATCGTTAGAATACGGCATGGCACATAGTCCCTTGTGAAACAAAGACGCTCCTATCAGGCATGACACTGCAAGAGTTTAGAGATTATTTTCCAGAAGCTGAGGGCAGGGGGTAGACCACTCTTGGGGTTTAATTCTTCACTACACAAAGGGTTTAAAGAAAATCCAAGGTTTTCTTTCAAGAATACTATTTTCACTTGCATTCTGATTTATTTTCTGGTGTGGGAGATCTAGAAGCCCAGTTACAGCTATGGGGCCAGTGTGAATGTGAACATCATCTTCCCCATGTTGTTATGGTTTAAAAAGAAAATAGGGCTGACTTAGAAAGCAGCCAAGAACTACAAGTATGAGAATTTATTAGCATCAAACTACAATAGCAACTTTTAGCTATTTTATATGACCAGATAAAGAATCTAAATACAGAAGTAGATTTTAGAGGGTATTTAGTTCAGGATCCAGTCCAATAACTAGGCTCTGAAGTCAGGCCACTCCTCCATGTTCTTTCCAAAAATCCATCTTCCTTTTAATTCCACCGTCTTTTCCTCCAGCCCTTCCAGACTCTTTGCTCTTCATTCTCTTGACTGCCAAGTTAACAGGTGGTTTGTCCATCTGGAACTCCAAGATTTGCTTCACACTGATCATTTCCAAATATGCTGAAGTCTCAAGGGCTTACTTCTTGATCCAATTATTTCAATTATTAGGTCCTTGGGTTAAAAGCAACAGCAACTTAATTCCAATCAATCTGAGCAAACATTGTGGACACAGACAGCCCAGGGAGTGCCATATGACTTCTATTGCTTAAACCACCCAGCATACATTACTTGGTTACAGCTACCCTAGAAAACTAATACAGTGACTAAATATGTATTTATGGTCATTTGAATGTCATGTTTTACAGTTATCTCATCTGATTGGCCAAAGTCCAGTACACTTCCAAAAAAAAAAAAAGAATTTTTCTCTTTTGCATATTAAACTCTAGTTTCTTATATTTCACTGTAATTCATTAGTCTAACCTATTGGTTTCTCTATTCACATTACAGTTTTGTGGCAGATAAATACAATGCCCATGAGAATCTAGACTAATTAGTCATATGTCCGGCATAAAGACTTTAACTTCAAATATACTTTGCAGACCCTTTAAATCCCTATTGGATTCTTTTAATAGATTCCAGTTTTCTGTTGAAATACTCCATTTTTTTATTCATTTTGACTGTCATTTCCTTTAACATATTAATAATGGCTGTTTTGAACTCCTTATTTACAATATTCCATATTTATATCTTCTTTAGGTCCTTCTCTTTTTCTGTTTTATTTCTTAGTTATTAGTCACTTTTCCTATTTATTTGCATGCCTAATACTTTTTTATTATATGCTGGATGTTATAAGTGATACATAATAAATGTTCTAGAATATGTTATATTCTTCTAAAGAGTGTTATGTTTTTATCTGGCAGGCAATTAAATTACTAGAGGATTACCCCAATCCTGCCACAACTTGATTTTAGTCTTTGTGAGGGTGGGAGAAAAAAACTGACTTAAATTCTCTTAGTTTCTTCTCTCTCTGTAAAAACAAAACATCAGTTAGCTGATCCCCGAGCATACTTCCAGACCAAGTTGAATACTGTGTCAATGAGATGTACAATACCACTTGTGCTAATGAACTAATTTGCTCTTAATAAGATAGATCAATACAACACCCAGGTGTGTCTGAACTGCTACATCTGAAGCTTTCTCTTCAAGTCTTCAAACTTCTCTAAACTTCCCCCATCTCTAAACTAGCAAAACAAGTTATCAGAAAAGGAGTCAATAAAGACATCATTCTGAGATGTAGCTGGCTAATTTGTGATACCTCTCCTAGACGTATTTGTATTTAAAGCAGAAACAAAAGCCTTGCTAGAAAAGGCCTTCATGACAACCATGAAAGAATGACACACCTGCAGTTACTCACTGTGGAGAGCCAAGCAAAGACTAGGATTCTCTCTACTCGGTTTGGATGTTTCCTCCATAATCCTAACCCTTCTGTAAATAAGAGGACCTGAAATCAGAGTACTTTTCCCAGAACAAAATTGAGGAACATCTGGTTGTGCCTGACCAAAGTGTGCCTCTTCACAGGATATGAAAATGTGGAAAACAACATGTATTTTGCTAGTCCCATATCTGTAACTTAACCTAAGAAATCTGCTTTGTGCCTCTGCTATGTGCTGTTTGTAATATTTGTCTTTACCTCTTCCCTGGTTCTGTCTTTCCATAAGATCGTGTTTAAGGAAGTAGGCAATTATGAAAACTATTTATAATACGTATTTCTTCCATAGATCCTCACAGAAGGTGAGAAGTCTAGACTAGCATTCCTATCGTCATGGTATTGTAGATTTTCTTCTCTACAGAAAGACTCAAAGCTCTTCTTGTAAACACAAGGAACACCTGTTTATGGTCACCTTGCTATTGCAGAAATTATGTGTAAAGGTTTTCATAATTACCAATCCATTTTCCATATATGTAAAACAAAACCAAAATGAGTTTGCATGACTCATTTTCAGAAGACTTTGAAGCCCACTGCTTAAGTCCTGACAGCTTACTTCCCTTCCTCTCTCTCCCCCAGAGCAGATGTGTAGTGAGAAGCACCATGAGTCGCCACATGGGTTATTACCAGGACGCTCTGAGAAGGAAACCTGGAGCCTGGCCCATCTCCACAGCACAGTCACCTGCTCTGAGCCATTCAGTCCATGCCAGACATTTTTATACACAGCTCTTCCTGCCTCACAGATGTGTTATAGAAGAACTATACAATATGTAAGACACTCCAAGGGGCTGTGAAGCAAGAAACTATGTAAACAAAGGAGGTTCACCTTGCCAAAAGGCAGCATCTCAAAAGCATCCAAAAGGAAGATGCCCAGCCACCTGCTAAGGTCAAGTAGTTTGTGATCTGGAGCAAACTGCCTCTGTTCAGGGCAAATGGTGTAACATCCTCAGCTCCCCCCAAATCTTTAGTGTGGCCCACTTACATTCGCCTGAAACATGTCTGCATATGTAAGCCTTCTCACCCTTGTTCATGTCCTTGCTCCACCAGCAAAATCTCCACCTTTATTCTTCCGTCTTCATTTTTCCATCCTATCTCTCCTGCTCCCTCAATCCCAACTCCCACCATGGAAATACAATCCATCATTCAAGCTCCAATTTAATTAACAGCAGCCCCCATTGTTCAGCATTTACTATGTATCAGCTGATTGCTTTACATGTGTTATTTTACCTAAAACTTCCAAAGCACCTACAAAGGAAGTTTTCTTAAGCCAGTTTAACAGAAAACAACCAAAGTTCAAAGAGGTGAAACAACTTGCTCATGATCACAAAACCAGAATTCAAATCCAGGCCTGCCTCCATCTGGAGTTGATCACTATATTGTACTGTGTCTCTTACCAGTTCTCCACAAAAACTTCCTTAATGACTCCACAGTCTAGCAATTTCTCCCAATCTTAACTAAGCTTCCCTCCCTAATATATTGCTTTAGACTGTCTTGATTACAGTTTGTTTTCTATTGTTATTTAATTTTGGTAAAGCTATTAAAGCCACAAAACTGTTCAAAATGCCTAAATTAATGCACCTACATTCTGTAGACACACACAAACGCTGGTCTTACTTTATAGTCATGAGTATATATTTTTGTTACCCTTTTGTCGCCTAGCATATTTTCAGATATTGCCGTCTAACTTACCCAATAAATTGTTCCCATTTGTTAAATGTGAGGGATTGAAATGACAAGCCATGTGGTTGAGAGGGCCAGCAAAGGTGAATGCCTACTTCTGGAGCATTGGGTTATGATTTAAAGTTGATAAGAGCTACCATCAGAACTTAATAAAGCATGCCTTTTTTGTAACATATAGCTTGTTTAACAAAAAAAAATTGATATTAGACAGCATTCTAAATATGCATGCCATCATATTTCCCAATCAGCTAATTGTTACTAGCGTCTTCTTTGTACAGAATGTTTTTCAATATGGTGGAATTAAGTACAGAATAAACCAACAGAGTATTTTGTATTTCAGGAATAATAAGCACTAGCTCTATCTATACAAAGAGATTTGATGGGTTAAGAAAAATATTTAGAAAATTCAGAAGGAAAAATCACTCTAGCCAACAAACAGAAAACTCGGGAAACTTGTAAGAACTGAATGAAGTAGATAATCCAGTAAGAGGAAAGAGAAAATTATATAAATGAGTACTTACTGATGAAATAAAACCTGATATGGAGAGATAACAATAATTGGCACCCAGGAGATAGCCACCCCACAGGGACTTCCTGTACCAACCACAGTATTAGTTTCTTTTTTCAAATGCAAGAGGAGTAAAGGTTACATGCTGTAGCTTCCTGATGAGGATGAAATTTCTTCAATGCTAATTTTTCTAATTCCAAAACCCTTGATTAAGAATGCTCAAGTGCTTATTTGGGAACACAAAATGGCATATGAAAAGAAATAAGGTAAAGTAGAGAAGAAGGAATCTCAGTGAGCAGTGCATTTACTTACTTACCATCTGCAAACAAGCCCTGAGAAACTCCTCGGCAACACAGCTTGTCCACACAATGTGCGTGAGGGTAAAGGGTATTCTTCCCTTATTTATGAGTTTGTGTGTAGACTGAGATAACATCCCTCAAGTCTCAGGGATGACTTGTGAAAAAAGTTCTTCAGTTTAGCCAGTGTGTTATGATGTTTTGAACAACAATTTCCTTATACCTACAAAAACTTTTATCTGCATATACTACCTAGAACTCAGTTGACTTTTCCTATTTATTAACACCTGTGAAACACTGAAAAATTAAAACTGTAGGTTCCCACCATTTCCTGGCCTCTCTACAGCTATAGATTTTCTTGCCACATGATCTTACAGGCAACTTAGTTTAATGACAGTAGCTCCAGAAATGGTGTCAAATTTCAGCTCCACCTTTCGTTAGCCTTCTGACCTTGATTAAACCAGCATCTTTCTGAGCCTCAGCACCTTCATTTATAAAAAGGGGAAAGAATACCTGCCTGCCCTGACCCACATGATTGTGGTGAGGCTCAAGGTGAAATATATACAAGAATGATGTGAAAATCACATCTCTGCAGCAGGACTGTAAGAGTTTTTTGTATGTCTGTCATCCCTACCAACCAGCCAGCAATAACATACTGTTAAGATTTTCATTTATTTTCTTCCAGTCTTTTTCTAGAGTATGTGTATTTGAGTTGGTGTCTGGGGAGATTTACTTTTTTAAATGTGCATATTTTGTTAGGATACCATCTTGTATTATGATTCTTGCATCTATTATAACATATGTATGTATCCCTGGATTAATATAAGCTCTTCTAAAACATAGTTAATAACAGATTGATATAATGTCTATCATATATGATATATACAATGAAGTATGATATATACATGTAAGCATTTTCACATTATTTCTGTGTTATTAAAAATTGTTTCTAAACATGGTTAATAATGGCTCATTAAAAATATGGTGGCTATTAATTCTACCATAGGAGTGAACCATAATTTATTTGACCATCTTTATTTTTAAATAATTAAGGATACTCATTTCCTGTGTTTTGTTTTTGTTTTATTTCACTGTTTTTTATTTTGTTGTCAGTGTGCCTGGATTACAGGTAGCATTGTGTAAGTTTAATTAAAGGTATACGACGTATTAACTTGATATACCTGGTATGTTGTAAAATGACCACCACCATAGCATTAGCTAACACCTCCATCTTGTCACGTAGTCATCATTTCTTTTTTGTAGTGAGAAGCTTTTTTAGTTTGTTAAAATCACATTTACTAGCTGGTTTCTTCCATTGCTGTCCTTTTTTTATATACAGCAGGGAGACTCCCTACTATATCCATATGTCAATTCATTCTTTTAATTAAAACCAGCCCCAATGTTCAAAGACTTAGCAATCTACAGTAAAATCAAGGTGTGATGACAGTGATTATTACTGTTCTGCTAGGAAGCCAGTTTGAAATATATCAGCAAGGAGATTATTAAGTATTTCTGGTGCAGGAGGAACTGGCAACCCTCCAGAGGCAGCTCTATTTACAGACCACTCAGATGCCTCCCGAGCGGGGGCATTTAGCCAGGGGTGAACATGCGGAAATTCTGAGACTTGGGAGGCAGGAGGTCAGTTCTGGCACATCTGTAAGTCGGAGAGGTTCAGGCCCAGGCCTACGGACACCAGGGAGAGGATGGGATCAGGGAATAGACAATGCCAGAACCAGTTCTGCCAGACAAGAGTAGTGTGCACGTGTCTGAGATGTGAAAGCCGTAATTAAAAGGGTGACTCTAAAAGGTGTTCAGTTCACCTCCCACGTCCAAGACTGTGTTGCACTGCTCTCTATTTGACTCTGGGCTGAGTAAGGGCAAGCCTCTTGCTTGCCTTACATTAATCTCTATGCTTCTGTCTTTAGAAAGACCCCTCAGGAGGCACATGTGCCTCCTCAGAAGCATAAATATTAATCATGGCTAATAAAATTAATAATAATCAACATTAATTAGGCTCTTACTATGGTCCAGACCCTGTTTTAAGCCGTTTATATTCATGGACCCCTTCAAAGCACTTTGAACTGGTAGGAATATAATTTTCTCCATTTCATAGTTGAAGAAATTGAGGCACAGAGAGGTTAAATGACTTCTCCAAGGTCACACAGCCAGCGTGAAGAGGAGCCAGGATTGAAAACCAGACAGCCTGGTTCTAGAGTTGGCACCTTATGATGTTCTATGATATTCTGTATTTATTAATTCAAGTTCTGAGAACAAATATTAATTTTAATTTGTATATGTGGAAATATGTATGCAGATATATTTATACATAGGGAAAGATATAGTCATATAATTTCCTTGGATATCTATTCTTACTTACTATGGGAGGATTAGAAATTAAAGAATTCTTGGACTATCTAGGCTCTGATTTTCCCACCTTCCTGTGGTTCTCCAAGGAATAGAACAAAGGAAATACCCAAACATGATGATTTTTCTGTAGTTTGATGTTAGTTCTGCTGGGAATTGGCTTAAAAGGGAAAACAGGTGGAGTAGAATGATGAAAATAAGACCACGTTTACATGACCATTATCCCTGGTGCTTCCACAGGTACCGGTTCAAAGCAGGAGAGTGAATGCGTAGGGGGTGTCTGGGTGAATCCCCAGTCACCACACGAGCTCACTGACCCTGAGGGAGAGCTGACAGACTCTAACCCCTCTCTCTTCCCACCAGGGCCCCCACAGACCCAGGGCCTTTCACGGCTGCTGTTTCAGGATGACTCATGGCCGAAGACTGCATGAAGCCCCACCCAGTGACCAGGAGAGGCCACCCACCATCATGGGTTTTGTCTCTCCTCTCGTTTCTTCACTCCATCCTCCACAGCTCTACTAGACTGGTAGTTTTAGTGTGAAAATGTAGTCACATCCATCTCCTTAAAATCGTTTTGTAGTGACCCCCTCCTATTGGATGAAACCTAACCTCCTTAACACAATGTGCAGCCCATGACATTACAGCTGACCACCTGTTGGCCCCTCTGCTGCCTTCAACACCCTCAAGTTTGCATCGACCTGTTTGGAAGCCTTCAAACATGCTTTGCTCTCTCACAAGTACATCTTTGTATGTTGTATTTCTTCACCTGAAATATCCCCCATCCACCCCCCCACCCACATCAACATATACTTCCCTAATTAACATCCTTGGGTCTCCTTTGATGTGCTGTCCCAGATGTGAAGCCTCCCGACTACTTCAGCCTCCCTGCAGTGGTTCATCATGTCAACTAATTGTGTTCCAACCTGCCTCCCGTGTATTTTCATCCTTGCACATCTGTCTCCCATGCAGTCTATGAGCTCCTAACAGAAAGGGAACTCTACTCTTCACCTTTGTGAAGGGCATTCAATAAATATTTAATGGATGAATGAACTGGTTGATGAATGGATGACTTGGTGAAAGAATGCGTGGTTCTATAACACATTCCTGTCGCAACCATTATGGATTCTATTTTTCCAGAATAGGTTCTATTTTAATGTAAACAGTCTTTATCATGCTTCCTGCCTATTTCTGTGTGAATCCTGATTAATTTTGTGAAGTTGGGTACTGAACACAGTATTATTGTCCCAAAGAAGACACACATTAGAAGGCCAAGGGTTTTCGGGTTTGTTTTTTTTTTGTTTTGCCCCATGGGGCCTGGAACTTATAACAGTTAAACCTTTTGTGTTTTCATAAATATTTGCTAATAAAATGACTAAAATAAACCAACAGCATCTCCTAGAACAAAAATAATGGCTTTCTATCCTAGTTTTACCACTTAACTATTCTGAAATATTAAAAGGGCAGGTCCACACCTTTAGATTTAGAAAGGGACCATGTCACTCTTAATGGAATTGGTGAGATTGGAGAGTATTCGTTATTTAATGACTGTAATGGAGTCTAAAAGTGCCACGAAATTCATGGGCTTTATAATGCCAAGATACCAAAATCATGGGGAAGGAAAAAATTACTTTGGAAGTCATTCTTTCCATGAGTCAGCAAAAAAACAACTTTGCATAATTGACCTCACATATATAGTTTCCAAAATTACATTAATTTGAGTTTGTGGAGGTTTTTTAACCAAATCACCTAGACTCACTTCAACTCAGTACCCTATCTCCATGAAATAGACCAGAACCGGAACTGAGGTAAGGGAAGTTACTCTCTTCAGAGGGCTTCATAAAATTCATCATTTCGCCAAAATCTATCTATAATAGTGTTTCTCAACCCATTTTTCATTGTCATCCCCTTAAGAGCCTTTTTAGATCATTTTTTTCTAATTACCCACACACAATTTTCATACCACAGATACACTATATATCTGATAATTTATGGTATGTATATTTATGCTTTATACATAAAAAAGTAAGAACTATATTTCAATATTGCCCCGCTGAGAACAAATGATATTTAGGATGGGTACTTTCCTCTCCTATGTACTTCTACCTATTTTACACTTACACCATAATTTCCTGCTCTTTTTCTTCAACCATGCTCTTTTGCATTTTTTCACCTCTGAATCTTTGCTTACACTATGTCTTCTTTCTGGAGTAACCTTTCTAATTTTGTTGAGTCCAACCACTTTTCAAGCCCTTCTTGCTACAAGTAGAATTTTTTTCCAAATACTAAATCACCGTCTTCCTTTTTGAACATTTACCTTTAATAGAACACATTTTTTTCACCATAATAAAATACCTCAGTCTAATTTAGAGTAAAGTCGTTTAAGTATAAGACCCTCCCCTCAAAAATTATAAGCTATTAGATGGCAAAGAATACTAATCTTTGGATCTCCCACTGTTCAGAGAGAATGCTCAATAAATATTTGTTGTATTGAGTTTATTCATTTATGACTCAATTTATTCCTGCAACCACTTCATATTAAAAATAGACTTCAGCTGCCAAAGAGCACATATTGTCATTTAGATGAATGCATAGACATACATACACACATACACATGTGCCACATAGCTGGGAGTGTGGGGGTGAATTCCTTCAACCCTATGTCCTCCACACATCAAAAGTGGGGTTCCTTCTTGGAAAGTTCCCTGTATCAACAGTACCACTATTCTCCATGTTGCACTCACTCAACATTTTAGAAGCCCTTTCATGCTTCTTTCTCCTTCATGCCCCATATCTAAGTAGTTGGTAGTTGCTCATACATATTGATTCTTCATTTTTCTTGAATCTTTGATTTTTGCTTTTCTTTGTGATCCCACTTGCACGTCTTCTTCTAACTCTGTAATACCTCATCTATAGTCAACTCTTCCATCTGGAGCGCATGTCTTTGTCTTTTTATCACTAGTCATAACCATTCTTCAATCATTCTTACTCAGGCTAATCTTCTTGAAACATAGACTGTGATATTCTGTTGCTCAGCTGCTAAAGAAACTGCAGACACTTCAGAATAAATCCAACCAACTCAACATGACTGCATGGACTGAATTGTTCCCCCAAAATGCATGTGTTGAAGCCCTAACATGGAACTCTTGGGGACTATTTAGGTTTTGATGAGGTTACGAGGATGGGTCTCCCATGACGGGCTCAATGCCCTCATGAGAGACCACAGCGAACTTGCTGCCTTTCTCTTGTTCTGCTGTGTGAGGATAAAGCAAGGAGGCGTCATCTGTAAACTAGAAAGAAAGCTCTCACCAGAATCCACCCCAGCTGATACCCGATCTTGGCCTTCCAGCCTACAGAACTGTGATAAAATAAATTTCTGTTGTTTAACTCACCCAGTCTATGACATGTTGTTATGGCATCCTTAACAGACTAATAACCTTCAGAATTCTGCTTCAAATGGCCTTACTAATTAACCCCAGCAGCTAAGAATCCCCACAGAAATATTCAGATCTAGTTGGGCCTACAGCCTTTCACACACGTGCTAGGATGAAATTATCTCTATTTAAATTTGTTAAAATGCTTCTCAAAATAATTGGTTACAACAAGGATATTACTGTTTAGATACCTTTCCAAGGAATGTTCTTGCTAAAGTGGTCTACAAGGCTCAACAATTAGAAAATGTATAGATTGCACGTATACATTTATAGTCCTATCCAAACATTAAAAGCTATACAATGTATAGTCTGCCCTAATCCTATGAGAAAAGTGGTTATATTTTAATTCAAAATATCTTAGCTTCTTATACCAAAAGTAATATTAAAAAGGTGAAATATGACCTGACTACTCATATTCATGCATTTAACAAATACTAGTTTTCACCTATTTTAAGCCAAGCCATAAGTTAAATACTATGATTACAATAGTCAAACTGGACAGTTCCTACCCCCCTGGAGCCTGCCATCCTGTTTGATGGATGGATCCAGATATTTTCTATAAATAAGCATGGAAAATCACTTCATTTGCCTGAGAATAGATCTTTGTGCAGTTTCATATCTGGACCAGAGAGAAGCTGTTGAGGGGCTTGCTTGTTATGCCTCTTTTATTTCCATCTCTAACACTGCCTTTCTCTCTCTTTTTTTCTCTGTCTCTCTTTCCCCCACTGCCTTCTTCTTATGTAGATAAATGGAAAGAGAGTTCTCCCCCTTTTTCCTATTCAATTCAGAAGAGATTGAAGAGACTACTCTCCCCTGTACCTTACCAAGAATACCTTGAGAATAAGAGGGCTTCCTGGGAAACTCAGAAGGAAGCCATGACATGAGGCTAAAGGAGATCTTTACGTCTAAGTATTTACTCCCCATGAACCTTTCAAAAAAAACTAAGTAAAAGAGTAGAGATCTAAGAAATTAAACATTATCCCATGTTTTGGATAATTTTTGTCTTTCTAAAGTTAAAAGCTATGCCCTACAAAGATTTGAATTTACAGAAATAGTTTTAAATTCAAATCTGTGGATTTCTTTACAGAGTTCCTATAACTCCGAACATATATAATTGCACTTTATTTCCTTTTGTGAGAATGCTTTTGTATATTTTATGTGTCCTCCAATGTCACAAAGCAGCATTCTGTTCATTTTGATGATGTAATCTTCTACTTAGCCAATTCCTATCCAAAGATTAAAGGCTAAACTATGAGAAGATTGCAGACAAACACGACTCCAAATAGAACCTCGGTCTCTAAAACAGGGTTTTATTCATAGCTAACACAGGGTTGCTTCATTCACTACCTTACGATCTTTTAGGAGCTTAATTAAGGTCTACCCCTGTGAGGGCCTCTCTCACATCCCGTGTGTGCCGTGCACATCTTTGTGGAGGCAATTATCCTTCATCCACACGCCTGTAGTTCCCCACAAGAAAGAGGCTCCACTTTGTAGCGACCCTACCATTTGAAGTCACAAACTAACTGCCAAGTACATGGATTTCACAGGTCTCTGGTGTTACGGAATTCCAGGTAGAAGAAAAAAAAGACCTTCTGGAAAGAAAAAAAAAAACAAATGCTGAAACCTTGCTTTCTGTTGAGTACACACCACAGCAAAGAGAATAAAGGGAAAAGAAATCTTCTTTATAAGTTCTAATTTCTAGAATCTAAATTCTTAGGCAAACTTTACCAAGTCTTTGGCAGTTTTTTGCTTATTTCCTCTTCCTTAAAATAGAAATAATGAAAGTTTCTCATTCATAGATGTCTTACTAAGAGCAAAGCCTTGGACTTTTTTTAGAAAGAAGATCAAGCTACTTGATTATTTTCAATGTATTGTACCTTAAAATATTTCTTTATTTCAAAAAGTATTGAAGCTTGCTACATTCACATACTTTGTTAAATTCTGTTTCCTCCTCCCTATGACCCTATTAATGGATATTACTATTATTCTTATTTTACAGGTTAGAAAATTAAAGCATAAAGAGGACACAAAGCTAGTTAATATTGAAGCCATGGTTTTAAGCAATGCTCTTTATCACTGCACAATATTGCAACTCCATAATTTTCGTTAGGAGCTTCATTACCTCACCAACCCTAGTTCCAGCCCCATCACCAACCCACTAGCTCTAACCTAGAAGCAGACAGAAGTTATTCAATATAAAAGGCAGAACCGAGTAGATGAAGTTGGTTAAGAATTAGACAGCCAGCTCCATCTACTCCTGCAGGATCCTGGGGAATTTATGTAGCCTTCTTGTGCTATGCTTTCTCCTCCATAAAATGTAAATAATAATGATGATATCTACTTGCAAGTCTATGGTAAGTATTAAGTCAGATAACCCCATAAAACACTGTTATATCAGTTATTTGTGTTAACACATGAAGACTTTATCTTTGTATTTAAGCTTTGTATTCTCACTTCCTACTTAATGTTTGACTTACGGCAGCTTCTCAATAACTGTTCAATAAATTAATAAAAATAAAGTAGGCCAGGGTTCATCATCAAAGGAGTGTAAGCCTACCCTAAAACCATACTTTGTAGCAGAGTGATGACCTAAGTCAGATACTCAGTTACCCAAAGGAGAGAGAGCAGATGCAAAAAGACTAAATATGACCATTGAATCTAAGAGCAAAGTTAAGGTCAAAGCTGACAGCAGCTAAAGGAAGAGAAGCAGGCATTGGAATATGGGTTCACTCACCAGATTATAAAAGGTGATTTGTCAACCTTTCTTCCTCCTTTCCTTTTGTAAACAAACATTTCCCAGGTACTGTCTATATATTCAAAATTGTACTAGGCTCTAAGATTACATTTAATAAAACCATTAGAATTTCTTAATTTGCTTGTTTCCTGATCATACTTATTTGATCTGCAAAGAAAGTTGCTACTCGAGTATTAGAGGGGGATTTCTCCTGCCTTGATTTCAATGAAGACACCAATATAATCTATATGAGATGCCAAATTGAGTGTGAGACAGATTGCCATATGCAAAATGTGTCCTCACCAAAAAGTCAGAGAAATGGTTTCCTAAGTCATGGATCCATCTCACTCGCTTTGAAAATATAAAAATATAAAATATAAATATATAAAAATATATATAAATGGAAAAGGAAGACAAAGATCAAAGTGGAGAAGGATTTGAGAAGATATTTCCAGGCCAACTTCCGAGAAGATGGCGGTGTGAGCAGGGCGGCAGAAATCTCCTCCCAACATTATATTTATCTACGAAAACACAGCAAATACATCTATTCCTAAAAGAGAGACAAGAATACACAGGAAAGCGCACAGCGTGCAGCTACACCCGAGAGGACTCGGCACCCCAAGAGGCGGGTAAGATATGGAGCCGCGACCCGGCGGGACCCGAGCACTCCCCCACCCCAGCGCACCGGCGGGAGGAGAGGATTCAGAGCCGGGAGGGAGTGGAAGTACACCCCGCGAAGTAGCCAGCCCCAGTGATCTGCGCGGGGAGCGCTGACCCACATTGCGCAGTGCAGTGGAGATTGGAGACACAGAGGGGCAGGATCTGAGCGCGCCAGGGGGCTCGCAGCCGGCTCCCGGGAAGGAAAAAAAAAAGCGCACGCTTTCTTCAGTGGTCTTAAAGAGACAGGAGCCCAGCGGAGGAGCTGGATGGCCCCAGCACACTCAGCCCAGCAGGCTGGGAGACCTGGGGAGTTTCAGACGCCTTAGCTGGCGACTGAGGAAGCGTAGCCATACTTCCACTTCTCACTGAGATCAACAGCCTCCTATTCGTTCCCACCCCTGCCAGAGCGATAAAGGGCCCTGCGGAGCGGCACAGTCACAGCTGTGGAATAGTGGGGCAATAGCGCCACCTACAGCATTCCCACAGAATCTACGTCCGGTGGGCATTTTTTTGTTTTGTTTTGTTTTTTTTGTTTTGTTTTTGTTTTTTCTTTTCTTTTTTTCTTTCTTTCTTTTTTCTTTTTTTTCTTTTTTTCTCTTTTTTTTTTCTTCTCTTTTTAAAGTCTTAAAGAGCCCAGCTGACATACGTGGCAACTATCAGTGACCAATTCTATATCCATGAAAAGACAGAGGAATATGGTTCAGACCAAAATCAACCAGACAACCCCAGAGAGGGAGTCTGAAGGGATGGAATTGCACAGTCTTCCTGAAAAAGAATTCAGAATAAAAGTTATAACCATGCTGATGGACCTACAGAGAAATGTGCAAGAGCTGAGGGAGGAAGTGAGGGAACTGAGGAAAGACAATACAGAAATCAGACAAGCGATTGATGGGCTTAAGAGCAGAATGGATGAAATGCAAGAGACTGTTAATGGAATAGAAAACAGAGAACAGGAATACAGAGCAGCTGAGGCAGAGAGAGATAAAAGGATTTCTAGGAATGAAAGAATATTAAGAGAACTGTGTGACCAATCCAAACGGAACAATATTCGCATTATAGGAGTACCAGAGGAAGAAGAGAGAGAAAAAGGGATAGAAAGTGTCTTTGAAGAAATAATTGCTGAAAACTTTCCCTCGCTGGGGAAGGAAGTAGTCTCGCAGTCCACCGAAGCTCAAAGATCTCCCAACACAAGGGACCCAAGGAAGACAACACCAAGACACATAATAATTAAGATGGCAAAGATCAAAGATAAAGACAGGGTATTAAAGGCAGCTAGAGAGAGAAAAAAGATCACCTACAAAGGCAAACCCATCAGACTATCATCAGACTTCTCAACAGAAACCTTACAGGCCAGAAGAGAATGGCATGATATATTTAACGTTATGAAACAGAAGGGCCTCGAACCAAGAATATTGTATCCAGCACGATTATCATTTAAATATGATGGAGGGATTAAACAATTTCCAGATAAACGAAAGTTGAGAGAGTTTGCCTCTCATAAACCACCACTACAGGATATCTTAAATGGACTGCTCTAGATGGAAGCACACCTAAGGCTAAAAAGATGTCAACAGAGAAAATAAAATCATAGCAAAGAAAGCAGACCATCCAAATACTAACTAAAGGCAAAGATTAAAACACCTATTATAGAGAGAATGGAGGAGGAGGAATAAGAAGGGAGAGAAATAAAGAAACATCAGACTGTGTTTACAATAACTTAACAAGAAAGTTAAGTTAGATTGTTAGATAGTAAAGAAGCAACCCTTGAACCCTTGGTAACCACGAATCTAAAGCCAACAATGGCAGTAAGTACATATCTATCAATAATCACCCTAAATGTAAATGGACTGAATGCACCAATCAAAAGACACAGAGTAACAGAATGGATAAAAAAGCAAGACCCATCTATATGCTGCCTACAATAAACTCACCTCAAACCCAAAGATATACACAGACTAAAAGTGAAGGGATGGAAAAAGATATTTCATGCAAACAACAAAGAGAAAAAAGCAGGTGTTGCAGTACTTGTATCAGACGAAACAGACTTCAAAACGAAGAAAGTAGCAAAAGATAAAGAAGGACATTACATAATGATAAACGGCTCAGTCCAACAAGAAGATATAACCATTATAAATATATATGCATCCAACACAGGAGCGCCAGCATATGTGAGACAAATACTAACAGAATTAAAGGAGGAAATAGACAGCAATGCATTCATCTTAGGAGACTTCAACACACCACTCACTCCAGAGGACAGATCAACCAGACAGAAAATAAGTAAGACACAGAGGCACTGAACAACACACTAGAACAGATGGACCTAACAGACATCTACAGAACTCTACACCCAAAAGCAACAGGATACACATTCTTCTCAAGTGCACATGGAACATTTTCCAGAATAGACCACATACTAGGCCACAGAAAGAACCTCAGTAATTTCAAAAATATTGAAATCCTACCAACCAACTTCTCAGATCACCAAGGTATAAAACTAGAAATAAATTTTAGATAGAAATCAAAAAGGCTCACAAATACATGGAGACTTAACAACACTCTCCTAATTAATCAATGGGTTAATGCACCAAATCAAAACAGAAATCAAAGAATATATGGAGACTAATGACAACAACAACACAAAGCCACAACTTCTGTGGGACACAGCAAAGGCAGTTCTAAGAGGAAAGTATATTGCAATCCAGGCCTATTTAAAGAAAGAAGAACATTCCCAAATGAATCGTCTAAAGACACAATTACTGAAATTGGAAAAAAAAGAACAAATGAGGCCCAAAGTCACCAGAAGGAGGGACATAATAAAGATTAGAGAAGAAATAAATAAAATTGAGAAGAATAAACAATAGAAAAAAATCAATAAAACCAAGAGCTGGTTCTTTGAAAAAATAAACAAAATAGATAAACCCCTAGCCAGACTCATTAAGAGAAAATGAGAATCTACACACATAAACACAATCAGAAATGAGAAAGG
>JAVSCE010012712.1:0-24377 GCA_032199065.1 Smutsia gigantea
GGCAATAGAAACAGACTTAAATCTCTTCCTTCTCTGTATTTTCTGCTAGTGCCTTCCATTGGTCAAAACCAACCAGGAGATGGAAAGCAAAAGAGTTCAGCTGAGGCACTCCATCGAAGTCATCCTCCATGGGCACAGAGCAGGTTAAACATTGGATTCCTTAGGGACTGAGACATTTCCAGGGAAGGACTGAGAGAGACCTCCAGGAACTGAGCATGGCTTTTGGCCAATAGCCAGCAAGAAGCTGAGACCCTCACCCCGACAACTCACAAGAAATTGAGTGCTGCTAACAACCTTATGAGCTTAGAAACACTTCTTCCCCAGTCAAGACTCAAGTGAAAATACATTCTTGGCTGATGGGATTTAACCTTGTGAGACCTTGAAGCAAAGGATCCAGCTACACTGGGCCCTGACACCTAACCCACAGAAATTGTGAGCTAATAATTGTGCATCGTTTTAAGGCCAAAAAAAGAAAAGAGGAAAAGTCATGTGACCAAATTATAAAAATATATACAAATTGGAATAATGACAACAATAACTTGTTCCTCCACTCTAATAGAAATTTTTGACATTTTTATATTTCCTTTCAATCCTTTTCCAAATTTAGCGTTTAAAAAATATTTAAGCATAATATTGAGTAAATTTGCATCACTGAGTTTGTTTTCAGCCATTTTCTTCCCTTTATTAGGAACTATTAGAAATTAGGTTGAGACAGTTTAATTGTAATTGTCCATTTCACTGGCCCTTGACCTTATAAAAAAGGTTAATTTAGAAGGGAGCCTAGTGTTATTTTTATAAGAAAAAAATGAGCTCTTGATCTATTTCTCATAGTATAAATGGGAATGTCTAAATATTTACAGACGATTTTGAGAGTTAACAGTCACTTTCACCTGCATCAAGATCAATACTGATGACACTAGGAAGCCAATTTTTCATTAAGTACAGTCAATAGGTATGATACAAATCCATATAAAATGGGAAAACAAGAGCTTCTACACATTCTGTTGAAATTACAATATGTATAAACAAGATTTATGTGAAAAATAATCAGAATGGCTAGACATAAACAGAACTTTAAAAAATTATTCAAGGCTAAAAACATTTCTCATTTTATTCACTTCTGCTTTAAAAAAGCTACATTATTTGGTTTTCCCATAGCATCTGGAAGCAGCAATGTTGCATCCAGGCTTTACCCAGGCTCTGGCTGATTAGACCCAGATGGACCTCAGTCCCCTGGATGACCTGATTCTCTTTGGATAATAGGAATATTGAGATAGCAAAGTGATATTTGGATTTGAAATATCCAGTCAGGAATCATAGGTGGGGGGAATGTTGGGCCACATGCAAGAGAAGGAATGAGAGGGAAGCTGTTGGGAGGTCCAGGAGAATGAAACAGATGCAGGGGGAAACCAAAATGAGGTAGATTCTTGGGTGTTAAAGACTGGTATTTGGTAACTGTTAGTCCATTCTTGGGTTCTGGGAGTCTGCTGCTGTTTTCTTCCTTCATTTTTTTCTTTGTTCTTATGCTCCACAGATGAGTGAAATCATTTGGCACTTGCCTTTCTCTGTCTGGCTTATTTCACTGAGCATAATACCCTCCAGCTCCATCCATGTTGTTGCAAATGGTAGGATTTGTTTTCTTCTTATGGCTAAATAGTATTCCATTGTGTATATGTACCACCTCTTCTTTATCCATTCATCTACTGATAGATACTTAGGTTGCTTCCATATCTTGGCTATTGTAAATAGTGCTGCAATAAACATAGGGGTGCATATGTCTTTTTCAAACTGGGCTCCTGCCTTCTTAGGATGGGAGAGGAGGGAGGGATAAGGGGAAAAAGGGGCATTACAATTAGCACACATAATGTGTCTAGGGGGCACGGGGAAGGCAGTATAGCACAGAGAAGACAAGTAGTGATTCTATATCATCTTACTATGCTGATGGACAGTGACTGTAATGGGATATGTGGTGGGGACTTGATAATGGGGGAAATCTAGTAACCACAATGTTGCTTATGTAATTATATATTAATAATACCAAAATAAAAAAAAGACTCATATTTGGTAAGCCTTAGGCCCAGCTGGATTGTATTTCTTGAGCTTACCTATCTGGGAGGATTACAGTAGTCCCTCTTATTTAAGCTAGTTTAAGTAGGTTTCTGTTCTTTGCAAACACGAATTTTCAGTAAAGCACACGTTGAAAGCCCACTTAGCAAATACTATTTTATGGTAACTGCTCCAAAAACCTTGATAAAGAAAACATCACCAGAAATTGCCTTGGGTTTCCACAGAGTTTGGCTACCCTGAGATCAGCATGTGACTACCATACCATGTGCTTAATCATAGCAGTATCAGTAATCATAGCAACAGCTGTATCAAACATTAAGCATGTTGTATGAACTATCTTATTGAATTTTAACTTCAACTCAGAAAGTAGAAAGTATCCTTAGCCTTGTATTCAAATGAGACAATGAGGAAAGGAGATTTGTAAACTTGCCCAAACCCATCTGGATAGCTGGTGGTAGAAATGACACTTGAAAACACTTCTGACATACACCACATCTCATCCATTAGAACATGGAATATTGTTGCATTGTTAACTTTTTCACTCAGTACCATATTTATAAAGCTCCATGATATTTTAAAGGGCTCTATTTTTAATTAAGAGTTTTATGTGGACTATAGTGTATATGATTAAATTATAATATTTATCAAACATCACTTTATATTTAGTTTTATGTATAAAAGGATCTTTTTGAAGGTTGTCTAATGCTGATTTTCATTTATGCTATGGAATTCATTTTCACTGAATATCATAAAGTTTCCTGAAGGCAAATCAGAATTATTCATGCTTATTGGTTTAAAAAGAACAAATCATTTTATCTAGTCCATATGTTAAAAGACCAGTCATGGGGTGACTGATTTCTTTGTATATGATTATATAATAATATTTGAATGATTTTACTGTACATTTGTACTGTGGCAAAACACAAACTATGAAAGGGAAGTATGTGGAGCAGGCACATTCCTGAAACAGGACAGATCTGAGTATCTTAGGAGAATTCTTCAACTAAAACCAAGTATTTCCCTTCTCATATTCAGTTTCTCCTTGTTTCTTCTGTACAATACTTAAATTCTGCCATTTTTGACTCATTTATTTGGACATTATACATCTGGATCTCCAAAATTATCAATTCGTGTAAGATGTGGCCCACCCTGTAAACATTATCCGTTTAGAACTGTGGGAATGAGAACTTTCCTGGAGTAAAAATCAAGTGGCTGGAACTGGCCTTGCCCACCTGCCCTGCAGGATGACAAGAGGATGAGTAGTTACAAGGAGCTGCAGAAAGAAGTGAGATGAAGTTGAAAGCAGTTCTCATGAAGCTTTTTGTTTTTTCTCTCGTTGTTTGTTCATGCTAATTACCCAATAGAAGAGAGGGCTGCATGGTTAGAGGCAGAGTGCAGAAGTTCAAAGGACCTGCCTAGGGAGACAAGCTGGTCAGAATCCTGAATTGTTTCTGACTTGGTCAATAACCGGCCATGTGAGCTTAGGGAAGACATTTCAATCTATGCTTTCCCCTCATGGATAAAATGAGAACAGTAATATCTATTCTATGGAGCAAATTCATTATAGAAAGTGTCCAGCCTACTGATGAGACATACCACTTGCCTTGTGTGCTTTACACAGTTTCTGTATGCTGTACACGGGTCCTTGTAAAAACAGTGATCAAGGGGTGAGCATGTGTTGGGAGATGTGCTATGCACTTTGTACACATTATCACATTTAATCCTTAAACCAACCCTAAAATGTAGGTTCTATTTTTATTTTGTTTTACACAGAAGTAAGTCAAAGACTTAAAGAAATAAAGGAAATTTCCTGAAATCTTACAGCTAAGGATCCAGGCAACTGACTCCAGAACCTGTACCCTTACCTACCTTATTATCATGCAGCCCAGATTTGCTATTTTGGGAAATACATTTTGCACGTGTATATGTCCTGGGCAGAGTTAGTAAAAACTGTCTGTTGTGCATAGTATCCTACCCATCTTATATAGGATGAATATATAAAAGAGGGGGACAAAGAAATCCGAAGAGTTCCACTTGAGCAAACTAGAAAAAGATAAATCTATGACGGACAAAGTGACCACTCTGATATAATCATTGCCCTGCTGCTCACAGCCTAGACAATGATCTGAGCTTCCCTGGGGCTGTCCCTCATCAGAAGACCCTTTACTAAGTCAGCCTGAGTGAGCCTGGCCACTGTGCTTTTGTACCATCTCAGAAACACCAGAAAAACCTGTTCCTGCACTCCAGTGGTTTGCACCAACATTAAGTGAATCACCCTAAAATAGTAAAATACCTAGCACAGGTCTCACCTGAGCATCAAAAGAATGTCAAATCTACGGCCCCAGACTCCTGGAAGTATTCCATCCCTGCCATTAGAGTGAGAGTAAGAGAAGGGATCTGGAGCCCAAGGAGCAAGGGAGGGAGGGAGGAGACAGTATGCCCCTCCTCCCAGCAAGGCATCTCAGCCCGTGGTCAGGTGGCTCAAGACACCCAAGGACATAACAGTTGGGCCTGACAGAAAAAATGACAAACCTGAGGAAGATCCAGTGTCTCTGGAGGTAGCTTTATTAATAAAAGTGGATTGAGGGCTAAGCAAGACTAAGAGATTGTAGATAACAGGAGCAAGAGCTCAGTTTGGATTTCCTATAAACTGCCCAAAGATTTCAAACAGGGTCCCTGAAGCAATGTCATCCGGCCAGAGTTAGAAGTCTCTCCGCTCTTCTCTTTAGCTGCCTGTACAGGCCATCCTGACCCACCTGCTGTAAGGTTCTTGAGATATGTAGTAATAGTCTTTGAAAAGTACCTACAGGTTATATACAAGTAGATATTCAGCAAATGTTTAATTCACATTTTTACATTCTTTAAAATGTAGGTTTGCTTTTACATTTATGTGGCACTTTAATTAAAAGTAAACTCCCCTCTCGCCTGCTCTCGCTTGCCCTCTGCAGTAGTGACTGTCATTCTTATTCCCTGTAGTAGAAATTGAGGTACAAAGAGACTGCTCATTGTGACACACGAGGTCAGGTGCACATGGAGTCCAATTCTGCTAATTCCCTTTGCAAGGGTGGACGCCTGCACCACGTTGTCTTCAACATATCAATGTATATAGCAATCTAGCCACGTGGCAGATACTTTAGCCAAGAATAATATCCAGATTCTGAGATTTCAGCACCAATTATCAGGAGGTTCAAAGCAGATTTATCCCAGTTTCTCCCCTTCAAGCATGTATGGAGCTCTAATGATGAGCAATTGAGAAGCAGCGTTGATCCCTGTGTTCGTTATTCTCCAATAAGATCTTAACTTGATAAGGCCACCCTGAAAAGGCTAGATCAGCTTTAGACATTGTAGCAGGTGCATTTATCAACTGCGTTTGTTCGCTGAGTCAGGATCTGCTGTGTTCTTTTTAACTGTTTTTTCCTACTAAAGAAGTTACTTACCTTTTTGTGTTATATATACAGGATTACTATCTATTCATGACAGCTTTTTCCATTATGGTACCTGAAGAAGGTGTTTAACCTTTTCTCGCAGTTTCTAAAATCATGTCTTTTCAATAAATTGTATATATTATGCAATGAAATCCTGGAGAATCGTCTTCTTACTTCCCCCCACCAACAAATGCTAGCATATGCCTAATTAATGCAGGGATGTTCCATAAATCATAGGTGCCAAGGAAAAACCATGTAACTGGGGAAACTTTCCTGAGAATATCAATCAGATCCTGGTGCTTGTCATTTAAGTAGAGCACAATTCTCTCAAGGTTTCCCAGCCTCTTTCACAGCACCAGCCATAGCATTTAGAAATATTAACTCCTTGCACTCTCAATCCTCAGAATAAATGAACTCCAGCTCACTCTTATTGTTCCTGGAATTTTTTAAGCCAAATGAGTAAGTTCAAAAGATGGGAGATACTAAAAAAAAAAAAAAAAAAAAAAAATCAATGCCATGTCCTTATCTGGCAGCACTTGCTTTGGCTAATTACTGGGTACAGGTAGGAAACACAGCTAATGGGGCTTAGCAACAGATGGGGAGTCTGCACAAAGCTGTGGGTTTGTCCTTTGCCTGTGCTGTGACTTCCTGCGGTGCTGAACAAGTCATTCAACCTGTTTTTTATTCACTTCCCTTTCACTAAATTATGGATAATAATGCCTACTAGGTATGTCATACATTGTTGAGAAGAATGGCTCCCAGGAAGATCACAAAGCTCTTTCAAAGAGTTGAAACGCTCTGTAGGCACAGGCTCTGCAGAATCAGGCTGAACGGGAGGAGATGCCCCTTTCGCTCAGGTCCTCTGTTCCCCATTTATAGCCGAAATGAATGCAAATTTGAAAGTGACTTTGTATTTGCCACGCATCCCCTCTGCCTCTCAGGCATTCTATCACCAACCGATTGTAACTATGCAAATGATACCGTTATCTGTGGCACACACTGGCGTCTCTACTGCAGCACCAGCAGTTTAAAATGCTTGATGAATCCGAGGCTGATTGATTGGCAGCTCCGAACTTATCTGTGACCTAATTTGTGGTCAGGAAGTACATGGAGATTTGGATAAGGGCAAGACCAATGACAGCAGGCTTTCCTTGAGGTTTTAAAGGACTTGAAGTTCGGTTGCCAAGGATTTAAAAAAGTGAAAATTAAGAAAAGAAAGGGCCTGCATCCCGGATCTGGATCAAAAGCAAAATTCATCCTATGCACCAAGAATTTTGAAGCTCTAGAGAGCTGCATCTCAGAGCAAAAGCAATCCCGAGATAAAGAATGGGAACGATTTCTGCGGCGGCTGAAATGACTGCGGAGAGATGATCGGTGGTGATGACTTCGCCATTGTTATGGAGAAGAGAAATCTGCTCAGTCCCCTTGCCAAAGAAGCAACAGATGTACCTCAGTAATTTGCAGGTGCTTTAAGCACTGGATCCTGTCCTAAAATAAACACATATAAATAAGCAGGATTACGTGGGTGTGGGAAGGAAATCAGAGAAGGACCCTGACATCTATTGAGTGTGTTTGCCAGGTTGGCAATAGCATTCTCTGTGTTAGTGCTACTGAACTAGACGGAGGTCAGGTGACTTGCCCAAGTTCACGGAGCTGGTAGGTGGTGGAGAGTGAGAAAAATACACAGCCTCTGCTCTTTTCACTCTCCCAGGCTGTGTCTAGGAGTTGTTGTCTGGATCAATATACCAACCACAGGGAGAGAGAAGATGGTGTGACCCGCGCAGTAGCCCAGGCCAGAGTACAAGGGGAAATCCTTTGGTTGACTTGCCCAGCCACCTGCTGTTCGGAGCTCAGCGAATTTGCCTCATGGGAGGCTCAGTTGTCTCCCTTCCTCTGAGCCACCTGTTCTCTGACGGGTCCCTGCCAGCACTGCCTGTTTGCTCTCACCACTTCCCAGGGACCAACAGCTGTTTTATGTTCCCTCCCACGGTGCTTCCCTGCCCCTTTGTAGTCCTTCGGCCCACCTTCTGTGTGCAGCTCACCTTCATGTTATTGAAGGACAGTAGTGTTTGTGGCCCGTTATTGTGCTCTTGAACAGCCCTATGAAGTGGAACTTAAAGGGATCAGCTTGTAGAGGAGTACGCAGTCACCTCCACTTCTCTCTGTGTCTCTCACTTGCGGCAGGACCTCTGTGACTGTTGTGTAGTAGGAAGTTCAAATGCAGAGTCTCTTTCTTGTTGTTGGTTTTTAACTCATTGCTTAAAATACCTCTTAGCTAGCATTAACTGAGCACTTATTACCAGCAAGGCACTGGGTTAAATGAGTTAGACAATTACCTCTCTAACATCTCAAAATCGCCCAGTGAGGCAGCTATTGATGCTTATTCCATTTTACAGATCAAGAAACTGAGGTTTACCATGATGAAGTTATCTGCCTGGAACTAGTAACCAGAGGAACCAGGTCTCAACCTTAGATGTGTCTCACATCGAAGTCCTAAATCCACTAAACTCTTAACTCCATCCAGTTCTTAACTTTATAAACTTTGTGCACCTCGATATGTTAATGTAATCTTCAGAGCCTTGATGTGTTCCATCTCTATATCCACAATATTTGGCGTACTGCCTACAAGAGACTCTGGTAAAATTAGCACATCTATATGATGATAGAATGAGAATAGAAATGAAAAATTTACATTTACCATCACAAACCTGATACTTATGTGTTTGGTGAATTTTTAAAATGTGAACCAAATTCTTTCTTGTATTTTTTTTAACTTTTCAAATTTTTTATTAAGATATTATTGATAAACACTCTTATGAAGATTTCACATGAAAAAACAATGTGGTGACTACATTTACCCATATTATCAAGTCCCCACCCATACCCCAGTGCAGTCACTGTCCATCAGTGTAGTAAGTTGACACAGATTCATTATTTGCCTTCTCTGTGCTACACTGTTTTCCCTATGATCCCCCACACCATGTGTACTAAACAAAATGCCCCGCAATCCCCTTTTCCCACCCTCCCCACCTACCCTCCCACACCCCTCCCCTTTGGTAGCCACTAGTTCCTTCTTGGAGTCTCTGAGTCTGCTGCTATTTTGTTCCTTCAGTTTTGCTTTGTTATACTTCACAAATGAGGGAAATCATTTTTCACTTGTCTTTTTCTGCCTGGCTTATTTCACTGAGCATAGTATCCCCCAGCTCCATCCATGTTGTTGCAAATGGTAGGATTTGTTTCTTTCTTATGGCTGAATAGTATTCCATTGGGTATATTTACCACCTCTCCTTTATCCATTCATCTACCGATGGACACTTAGGTTGCTTCCATATCTTGTCTATTGTAAAAAGTGCTGCAATAAACATAGGGGTGCATATGTCTTTTTGAGTCTGAGAAGTTGTATTCTTTGGGTAAATTCCAAGGAGTGGGATTCCTGGGTCAAATGCTTTTTCTATTTTTAGCTTTTTTTGAGGAACCTCCATATTGCTTTCCACAATAGTTGAACTAGCTTACATTCCCACCAACAGTGTAGGAAGGTTCCCCTTTCTCCACATCCTCACCAGCATTTTTTGTTCTTAGTCTTTTGGATGGTGGCCATCCTTACTGGTGTGAAGTGATATCTCATTGTGGTTTAATTTGCATTTCCCTGATGATTAGTGATGTGGAGCATCTTTTCATGTGTCTGTTGGCCATCTGAATTTCTTCTTTGGAGAACTGTCTCTTCATATCTTCTGCCCATTTTTAAATCAGGTTATTTGCTTTTTGGGTGTAGAGGCATGTAAGTTCTTTATATATTTTGGATGTTAACCCCTTGTCAGATACATCATTTACAAATATATTCTCCCATACTGTAGGATGCCTTTTTGTTCTGTTGATGGTGTCCTTTGCCATACAGAAAGTTTTTAGTTTGATGTAGTCCCATAAGTTCATTTTTGCTTTTGTTTCCCTTGCTCGAGGAGATGGGTTCAGGAAGAAGTTGCTCATGCTTATATTCAGGAGATTTTTGCCTATGTTGTCTTCTAAGAGTTTTATGGTTTCATGACTTACATTCAGGTCTTTGATCCATTTTGAGTTTACTTTTGTGTATGGGGTTGAACAATAATCCAGTTTCATTCTCTTGCATGTATCTGTCCAGGTTTGCCAACACCAGTTGTTGAAGAGGCTTTCATTTCCCCATTGTATGTCTATGGCTCCTTTATCATATATTAATTGACCATATATGGTTGGGTTCATATCTGGACTCTCTAGTCTGTTCCATTGGTCTATGGGTCTGTTCTTGTGCCAATACCAAATTGTCTTGATTACTGTGGCTTTGTAGTAGAGCTTGAAGTTAGGGAGCATAATCCTCCCAGCTTTATTCTTCCTTCTCAGGATTGCTTTGGCTATTTGGGGTCTTTTGTGTTTCCATATGAATTTTAGAACGATTTTCTCTAGTTTGTTGAAGAATGCTGTTGGTATTTTGATAGGAATTGCATTGAATCTGTAGATTGCTTTAGGGAGGATGGCCATTTTGACAATATTAATTCTTCCTGTCCATGAGCACAGGATGTGTTTCCATGTATTGGTATCTTCTTTAATTTCTCTTATGAGTGTCTTGTAGTTTTCAGAGTATAGGTCTTTCACTTCCTTAGTTAGATTTATTCCTAGGTATTTTATTCTTTTTGATGCAACTGTGAATGGAATTGTTTTCCTGATTTCTATCTCTTTTAGTTCATTGTTAGTGTATAGGAATGCCACAGATTTCTGCATATTAATTTTGTGTCCTGCAACTTTGCTGAATTCAGATATTAGATCTAGTAGTTTTGGAGTGGATTCTTTAGGGTATTTTATGTACAATATCATGTCATTTGCAAACAGGGACAGTTTAACTTCTTGTTGTATTTTTCCTATGATTGTTGAAGTACCCTCAAAAACTTAGTGTAATCAGAGAAACCTGGTTCTCTTATCTATCAGACTCAGATCCTTGCTGTGTAGACACAATTTAAACCTGCCCAGTGATACCTTAGATCTCCAGTGGCAACGGTATGTGTGTGTGAATGTTTTGCTGAGCAGATCTGGCACACTGGAAGTGATGTCTCAAGATGCACGTGCTGGGCAACTCTAATGAAGCGCCCGTGGGTATTCTTCATGCTATGTTAAAACCCCCTTACCATGGCACTTAGAGTTTTCTGAAACTAGCTGAATATTTTGTATGGCTGGAACTGTGGGTCTCTGTTAAGGCATGAAAATAAATAAGAGATAAACAGCCCATTTCCAAAGCTGCCATTTTGACTTAAATTTAAATAGCATTTCATAAATATCAGATTGCATTATTATCTTCCAGTGCACAGTTTTCCCGCAATTGCTCAAGTGCAGCAATCAGCTCTGAAACTTACTTTAACTTACTTTCAATTAGCAAAAATGCCTCTTACTTATTGAAAACTCAAAGCCCACGTGATGATCTATCTCCCGGTAGGAAGTAGAGATGCATGGCTGAATCATGTTCTGGGTCTCATTGTTTTGAGCCATTCAGTGCTGATACAGCAGCGGCCTGCAGCAAGCTTAAGCGACAAGCCCTGATAGGGATTGTCCTTCTGTGTGCAGTCTTGGGTACACTGTCAAGGAGTTTTCTAATCAGGCAAGAAGGAGCAGCTCCCAAACATATTCCACTAATGGCTGTTCCTTTCCCACATTATGATAATCACCTGGGTTGTTTATTACATACCTGTTAAAAAATTACTATTTCTCTTAAGTCAAGCCAACTCACATCAAATATTTGCAGGCCTGAACAATTGAAAGAGCAAGGATCACAACATGCAGGTGCTGCTTTGGGTGCTTTAAATTTCTGTTTCATTATTTCAGGCCCTCAGCTCCCTCCCTCCAGGGATTTTGTCCTTTTAGTATCAAGGTTTCTTTCACCTCTGTCTGCAGTAACACTTTCTTCTTTTATTTCAGGTTTGTAAAAAGCTATCTCAGGAATTTTGGTGTAACTCCTGATTCAGCTCCTTGATGGTAATTGAGAGGAGAACACTAACTGAACTCAAGTGCAGCTCCACTTACATTTACTTCCCTTGAGAGAAGAATTTCCAAAGCTGCTGGTCCAAAGGAGTCTATAAAATTTGTGTTTCTAAGAGCAGCCCTTCATTATATTGTATTCTTCTCTAAATGGTCGAGAGTACTATTACCACAGCTTCCAACAGGGGTGGTGAAATTTGTGCGTGTTTAAGAGAAAACTAATGGGTCTTGAAAGTATTCCTTTGTGTTTAAAAATAAACACTGATATTTCTGAATAAAATATCGCCACTGCCCCACCATTCTGTGTAGAGACCTCTTCATGGGGGCTTTCTTCTGCACAGAGACAGTGTGTGAAGTTCATTGCTCCTTTCCATTTAAAGATGATGGGGAGCCCCTCTTCCCTAATATCTTTATTTTGATATCTGTAGGTATAGCTGTCCACGTTATAGAATTAGTTATAGATGCTCATATTAGTAGATACAAATATAGTTGAGTCAATTCAGTGGCGAAGCATGAGGGATGCCTAGCACCGCAGCCCAGGGATTTCTGATTTTTATGAAGTGTGTAATCCTTTGTGTGGGATATGGCCATAATGACACTTAAAATAAATGTCATTTTGTGTGACAATCTGTGTTATTACTACCATTCTCTTATTCTGCAGTAGTTCATTGCAAAGCTGCCTGCAGAATTCTGGGTTTGGTGAGCAGATGAGGAGAACTGCAGAATAGATTTCTACACAAGTGTGACTGCGTAATTCAGTATGTCACATATTCGGGGTCTGAAATCAGGGTGGGGGTGAGTAAGAGTGTCACTCAATTTGCACGTTCAGATTAGATAGAACTGCAGACAAAAATTCTTATAAGGAAAGACTTAACTGTGGAAGTCACATTTCAGTAATGATTTGAACAAAAATTGAATTGATGAGTTGAAAACTGGTAGAATACCCCTGCAAGTGATGAGTAAAAGGTCAAACATAGGAATGTTGTCTCGGAAATTTGGAAAAAGTATTATTTTTTCAAGTATTGTATTCGACTGTTAGGCATTAGTACTGTACTTAATCACAGTCTTGTGCCTGACCATGAAGGGTGTTGATGTGGAGTCAGGTAATAACCCTGAGGAGGACTGAGGACTGTGTCCAAGGTGAGCATTATCTGAGAACACTTATGAGTCCTAAGTGTAGCAGTAGTCACTCCACTTGCCCTTTGGTCAGTCCAGCTCCTTCTTTTTCATTATCTCTGGTTTCCCAGAAATATCCTTTTATTTTCATAAACTCTTTTTGCTTACCAGAGTTTCTTCACTTTGACACAATTCTAATCTCCTGATTGTTAACTCATTTTGACCATTTCTCAGCTACACACTATATGGAAATGATGTACCGCTTCTCCTTAAGTCATTCTTTATTATTAAGTCATATAAAATGTTGACTTTCCCTTCCTTCTCTTTTCTAGCCTCTCCTGCTCTTCAGGGGCAGTTGGCTTCATGGTGCGATTCTTTTTCTTCTGTTCTCTGTTTTGTGTTTGCATTGGAAGAGGCAGAGATTACTATAAGCACCCCCCACTCCCCAAAACAGAAATGATCATCTTCCTCTCCAGCAGTGGTTTGTCTTTCTACTAGCCCTAATTAGTGTTAGAAGCAGTTGATGTTGAACAGGAAGGTGAGACTCTATTATTTTCTCAATGAATATTGTCCTCTTGGGTTTCATGGTATGTATGAGGAGAGATAGCAGAGTGCAAATAAATAAGCTAAGACTTGAGAAATCAAGGGCATCATTGAGACTGAATCAAGAGCAGACCAGGGGAACACTCTCAGGAAAAGAAAAGGATCTGAAACTCACTGCAAATAAGCCAAACCTGGGACCGAATTAAAGGTGATGCTGTGATATGCCAACCTGAACCCCTCTTCAGGACTGTGTTACTCTTCAAGTTCCCGAGATTGTGGGCAGCTGAAGCTCACAGCCAGATCCCTGTCCAGGAATTGCCCTTTGCAGAAAGAAGCTGTCTCGCCCCTTTTAGGAGAGCAGCTCACATCCAACGGCCAGCTGATGCAAACCTCAGGGTTTCAGAATCTGATATTCAGGGAATATGAACTTTGGCATGTATGTTCCAAAAGCAGTGTGTGATCGTATGTTACGTTTACATAAAAGAGCATGTGGTACATCATTTCCACATAGTTTCTAAAATAGAATTTAGAGCATTGACCCATGTACTGCCTTTCCTCCGAGATACTGGACATGAAACCATAAAGCAGTAATGCCCCATACTTTGGGGGGGGGACATAATAGTGTCAACAGTGAGTTCCACCATCCCATCACTGTCCAAATTGACAAGAAGATGGCTGTTTGAAATTCTAGTCCTAAGCAAGAAGTGCCTCTTCCAGTTGAAGGGGGTTTAAATCCTCTCAGAGAGCATGTTGATCCCAGCACGAGCTGACACAAACCGCATGATTTTAACACAGAGTACATGGTCTACAGTCAATGAACCATGGCATCACAGAGCCACTCAGCACAGGGCAGCGCTTGTGAAAGAAGAAAAGTCTTCCACAGAGACCAATGAGTAATTACCTCACAAAGACTGTACTTTGATCAAGGGCACATTTAGAAGATGAAGATATTGTGTCAAAAAGTGACGTAAGAAAACTTGGTTACACACAACTCTTAGGGAATTTTAGGTAGTAATGTAGCTGCCACTTCCCATACTTCCCAACCCGGCAACAGTGAAAGCAAGTGTCAGATCAAATTCTACCATCCACACTGACATATATTAAGCAATCATTTGTTAGAAAAGAGGCATAAAACATTTCAAAGAATCTATTCTAAAAGATGTCTGAAACCTCAGTCTCCCATATTGTAGATTCTGCTATCATGCGTTGCGTGTGAGGGTCACTTGAAGCCGATATGACAATATTGTAGAGACCAGAGGCTGGACACAAGGCCACAAAGGGCTCATGCCCGAGGCACCCCCCGTAAAGTTATGTCCGAAAGGGTTTGCTAGAGTTTTATATCCTGTTCATGAGAAAGTAGAAATTGTCTCTGAAATAACACAGCCAAACCACTTATCTGAATAGCATTTTACCAGAGAAAAATCATTTCCAAAATACATTAACATACATATCAAGTCATTAATTTTACCAGTGAAAACCCACCTTCAAAAACGTATTAACCTAAATAGCTAAGCCTCTCTTTTGATCGAAGTTATGAATGGCTGCAGTGATTGTATTAATCTGAGTCATAGGAAACTGACAATATTCAACCATGTTTGATCAACAAAAACGGCATCTGGTCATGTCTTTTCTAATTAGATATTTATAGCCCCTTGGAGTGAATTTGTGATTAGAGCAACTGGTCACATCTAAAATAGCTGTGACATATACGACCTATACTGAGGTATGTTTAAATCAATTCTATTCAACATATGATGTGATAATAGGGACACTGGAACACGGAGGAGATATTTTTGATAATCCATATTTTCTTGGAGGAGAAATAGGAAGTGGGAGAACCAGAAGAGGGGCAAAAAAGAACCACAGCCATCTACCTAGTCACGCAAGGGCAACTCTCAGCAATCTGCTGATGAGAAGAAACTAAAGATCATCCGCAATCACTACCCAGAGTCTAGGGTTTCTTGTGTATGACTCTCATTAGGGTGTGGGATGAATCAGTTCGGCAAATTCTTTGATTATCTCCATAAAGTTTGGAGTTAAAGAAGCACTTCCCATTACTTCTCTACATGACAGGTGGACTTCTCTGACTATTACAGTCAAGAGGCTGCACTCCAGGCCCTGCACCTCAGAGAAAACTGTCTTACTAAAAGCTTTTTCATTTGGTTGGTTGTAGAATAAGTTAAACTATAGAATAATAGAGAAAAAGGAAAGGCTCTATGGTTGGAGACTTAAGAGTTAATACTTTTTTAAGGTCATCAAATTATATTTTTGAACTATAATTGCAGATATAATAAAAACTCCATCAATAAAAAAGACATAACAAGACTCACAAGACCACCACTTATTGATTTTGTAAGCGTTACACTAATATATTTGATGGGCCTGGTGCCTCCAAGTATTACTGATTCAAGAATCTGTTGAAGGTGGAGAAATGCTAAATCAATCTTAAGGATGGTGACATTTGTACAGAGTGATTGGCCTTTGAGAATCATTTATACCTCAGAGAGAAGACACATTTTAGTACTAATAGCTAAGGATTGGCTAGGTATGTATCTATACAAAAACAATTGTAACAAACAGTCATCTAAGAGAATATCAAAATCATCTTTAATTATAAAAAGGAACAATTTCCAAAGGAATGACTCTGCTTTTCAAATATCTCTTATCTTTAGTGTTTATTTTGGGTATTTATTAGTTCCAGTAAAAAATACATTATACTTATATAACATGTAAGAGCCTGGCTTTTTCACCTCTTTTTTCTTAAACTATATGAGTAAAGATCTCTAAAGAAAGATTATGAGAATCATAATTATTCTTATCTTTTTTTCTTAATTGCTTTCTGTGGATACAATTTTCTTTGAAAGATGTTGAAACTAAGACTCTGAGCTGTTAAGTGAATTGGTGAGATACGTAATTCTTTAGTGGTTTTTTAACATGCCATGTTTAAGCAGTCTTTCATGGTTAAAACTCTTTTTGCTGTAAGAACCTATTCAAATAAGGGAAAAAAAAACAAATATTTATTGTGTACCATCTCACATGTTAGAACATATGAATACTATTTTTATTCAAGTTATAAAGTGCTTATTATTCTCATCTTGTAAACAGTGATGTGATTCAGTGTAATTCAATTAACTTGCCTAAGGTCATGGGATAGCTGGGAACTCCACATTACAATCTAGTTATGTCTCTCTCCAAAGCCAGTGCATGCCCATTCCATTGATTAAAAATTTCCCTTGCCAAAAAAAAAAATAAGTAAACTGTGTCACTAGCTGACTATGCATGTTAATAAGTCATTTCTGCTTTTTCTCTCCAAACTCAGCCATCAGCACTAGCAAAAGAGGTATCTGCTATGATATTTGACTCTCTGCTCCGATTCATCAATAATGAGATATAAAAGGTGAGAGCTAGGAAGAGAACTGGATAGATTACAAATGTCAAAGGACCATTTATGGGACTGGAGCCCCATGTAAAAGCTGCCTCTCCAAAACCTGAGTCATGCTGTGCACTGCCTAAGTGCTAAATGAAACTCGAGGTGGTGGAAGCCAACAGCACCTCTCATCAGGGCCCAGAGCCTTCATCCCCTCCTTTGTTAGGACAGCTCTCAAGACCTGAAAAGCCATACCCAGTTTGAGAGCCTGAATTTGGTTTCACACAGTGAGGGGCTTGGTCTTTGTTCCTCATGTGCTTGAGGCCCGTTTGGCAGCCATTCTGTGGGACAGCAAGGACAGGGCTTTACCTGACGTCAGGGAGGGAAGCACTACACTCAACTATTATAACCATTTTCTCACCAGCCACTGCTGCCAGCTAAGGAAGATACAAATTAGACAGTCCTTTCTTTTTTTTTTTTTTAATGTCAGAGAAAACATTTCTTCTCAAGTTCCTTTACTAATTGTTTTGTATAGTTGTAACTCCAGAGGGAAAATATTTTCCAACCCCGTGGCAAATTACATTGCAAACCGAAAGTAGTCAAAGGGAGAAATAAAGAAGGAGAAACCCATTTATTGAATACAAGCAGTCGTCCATTTCTGCAGCCCACCCCTCCAGAAATCTCACCTCACAATCTACTCACTCCCCAGCTTCCTCGATGGACCTGTGCGAGAAAATTCAAGTACTGTAAGCAGACTGATACAAAAACAACACAATAAAATTATGATAATCCTCAAGCAGGAGGATACAGCTGGGTTCAAAGTCCTATGCAGATTAAGTCCATAGCTCACCCACTCCAGACGTGGTCAGTAGACAAATGGGCAGGGAGTCCAGAGCAATCACCATGCGGCAGCTGCAGCCAGGGGGTGGGTCCACGACGCAGGAACTGTATAAGAAAATAACCTTAAGGGTGATAAAACACTTGTTTTAATGAAACCAGCGTAGGCAAATCTTGTCCATCAGGTAGGATGCAAGCAAGAGAGTGGTCCTGTGATAGGACAGTGGCAGGAATGGGATCTTCTCTGGGTCTAGTATACCAGACTTTCACCTCCCTCCCTGTGGGAGTTACACATGGGCCAATATATAGGGCCATAGGAGGTACATGCACTGGCCATAAAGATAAAAAAAAAGAACTTTCCCATAAGAGGCTCTTACCTCCCGGATGTTGTAGATACACTACCGTGATCTCTGGAGGCCATTCTACTGTTATTCCAGGATCACACAGGAGGCCAGCTTCCAGGCCTGTTCCAGGGTGCCAGAAGGGCCACCCATCGCTGGTCCATGTGTCAAAATATCCAGGGCCATATCCATTCAACAGAGTCTCCAGGGTTTGATGCAGTTGGGGCTGGCAGCAGGATGTTGCTCTGCTGGCCATATCCTGGCTTCACTAACTCCTCTTCAGTTTGCACATACAGCTGTATAGGAGAGGCAGCAATGTGTGTTAGCATGTCCACAGGGCTCAAGGCTTCTTTTCAGGGTTTCTCATTCAAACGTCATAGCACTGTCCTTAAGTGAACTGACCAGCCCTGTAGACTATTGGTGTCTGACTTCCGGCCAGATTTCAACAACCACTGTAGTTCTCTATTATGCCCAGCCCTAATAAGTATTAGATTTCTCTACTTAAGGGGCTAGTAGACAAGGCACTACACTACTCTAAGTATGCACCCTATTTGGCCAGTGTAGGCATCTGTGCCATGCCACTCCATGGCCTTTGGGTCCAGTCTTGCACCCACCCCATGATGGGAAAGGTGGTTATTACCTTGGTTGGATTTGTTCCTGTGATGGGCTCCATAGTCAGCAAGGCGTGGTAGATGGCAGCCAGTTCCTTCTCGATCAAGGTATACTGGACCTCTGCTCTTTTCTATCACTGTGATCAGAATCCAATAGTTTGGCATGCCCATCCAAGCCACTGACAAATGCCCCATCTATAATGATCTTCGGTTACATGAGCATCTAGCTCACAGGGCTTGTATGGCCTTGACTGCTCACTTAGCAGCAAAAAAGCAGCTGCACATGTTTCATCCCAGTCTCACCTGATGCTCTTTCATACCAACTGGTATGAGGGCTTCAGACTTTGTTCCAAGTGCTGGGTAAACACTCTTCAGTAGCCCCTAACACCCAAAACTCTTGTAATACTGCCACAGTGGTAGGGGAAGGAAAAGCTTGGGTCTTGTCTATAACTGCTTCTGGGATAACTTTAGTTTTACATGACCAGACAACCCCCAAGAATTTTACAGACAAACCAAATCCATGGACCTTGGTGCCATTCACATCCCATCCTTTCTCCTGTAGATGTTGCAGCAGTCTAGTAACTGCCCCTTTTAAATTTGCAAGAGAATCAGACATAAGCATAATATCATCAATGTAGTGATACAGCTGTATTGTTTGTGGTTTCTTCCATGTGGCCCAGTCCTGGGCTACAAGTCCATGGACAAATGGTGGGACTGTGGAGGTGTCCCTGTGGAAGGACAGTTAATGTCCATTGCCAGCTTTCCCACATGAAAAGTCTGTTCCTGACTTTCCTGTGCTATGTCAAAAGAGGAGAAAGCATTAGCAAGGTCTACAACATAATGATATGTCCCTAGTTCATGACTGAGTGTGTCCATAAGGGCTTCTATAGAGGGGACAGCAGCATGCAAAGGGAGTGTGACTTAACTCAATTCCCTGTAGTACACGGTCATATGCCAAGAGCCATCTGGCTTTTTCACTGGTCACACCAGTTAATTAAAAGAACTATGAGTGGGCTTTAGGATTCCCACCTTCTCCAACTGCTGTAGAGTTTCTCCAATTTACTTATGTCCCCCAGGCAATTTATAGTGCTTAGTATTTGTTACCCACTAAGGTACAGGAAGAGCTACGGGTGGGTGCTCAGCATGTCCCCTCAGAACTGCCTTTACCACACCTACCCTCAGTCTGAACTCACCTGCAGTGGTCTGTAAACACAGGCCCTGAAGTATATCTACCCCCAAAATACATTCCAAGATGAGAAAAATACACACAGTATACTCCTTTGGGGGTAAATGCCCTATCCCCAATGGGATTTGGGCTTTCTTCACTCTAATTGCCTTACCCCCATAGCCATCTATCATAGCAGGGGTCCAAGAAAAACCCTCATGGCTGCCATAAATCCAAGAACACTCAGCTTCTGTGTCTACCAGTACCCGGACATGTTGTATATTCACAGGGGACCAATGAATTGCTAATTCTACATGTGGCCTCTGGCCTCCACTGCATCCCCCAAGGTGAGTGTTTTGACCACCCCCCAGCCAAACTGTGATGACCATTCATCCTCTTGTGAGAGTGAGGGCCCAGGCAAAGCTTAAGTATTCTCTCCCAGGAAGTGTTTCAGGGACACAGGCTGGACATGGGGCTTTGCCTCTGGTTTCCATGTCCTGGACCTCAGTGGCTAGAACTGCTTCTCTGGCTTTAATTTGTGTCACAGTTCTAACAAGATCGTATTGGGCTGCCCATCAAGTTTTTCTTTCACTACCCCGGCCTTTATCAAATTAACCCTACATCTGGGTCCTTGAGACCTTCACGGGGCCCTTTGCACCCCTCCTTTCAGTCCTAGTCTGTACTTCCTTCCATGCTCTTATTGTTTCAACCTCCCCTAGATCTGCTAAAGTATGAGTAGCCTCACTTATGGGTTTCCCGATGTGGAGGGCAAGAATTGTCACTAGGGACCCAAAGAGAAATGGGGCAGCTGTATGGATCATCAGATTTCTCATTCTTACAGTGAGCAACTCCTCATCGGGGCCCTGGGGGTCCATATTATAGATGATATTTTCCATGCCCAAGTCCTGTAACACCTGCTGGAGCTCTATATATGTTTTCCAGCTAGCAGGTAAGGATGGTAAACCACCCTGATTAGGCCAGACTGCCCTGACGGCTGCTGTCAGACAGTTCAGAAGCACCCGATTCCCTGACATGTGAGGGGCACTTTTCAACCGCTGCTGGAGGGAACGATAAGTGGTCAGGTCAGAGAAGCCAGTTGACTCATTTAAGAACCCAAAGTAACAATATTTTTCATTCTCATATCCCAGAGATGCAAAAGCCATGTAGGCAGAGGTTCTGATGGCTTCTGCTGAAACTGGTTGCTCATGTCCACCAGTTCATCCTTGGTAGAGTGGTATAGCATGGAGTTCCATGCAACCTGGGGAAGGAGCTGCTCCTCCCCCTGAGGAGCCCTCAGTTGTTGAGTTATTTTCTTAATTACAATTGGGGAACTCTTTAACATGGGAGAGGCTGGTGCCGCTGGCAGTGTCCTTAGCAGCAGTTTGGCCCTTGGCCACACATTCTTATCCTCCTCTGACATCTCCTCTACCATCCCTGGGGCTGACGACACCGTCTTTCCTTCCCCTCCCCGATGGCCTGCTTCAACGTGGATTTTCCTGTTGCCTCCTCTCTCTCTGCTAACATATCTTCCAGAAGCAACAGCCTGTCTTCCCAATAACTCTCTCTTTCTTACTGACATCCCAGAGGTCATCACCCAGCTCCTGCATGTGATGCCAAAGTGGTCTCTTGCCTCGATAACCCTTTCCACTATCTCAAGAAACAAACATCCCACAATCCTGGCTGCTACTTGGCCACTCAGGGCCTCTAAGCAGTCTTCTATCTCACAGAGGGCTAATTCCACAGCTTGCAGTGTCGCCACCCTTCCCCAGTGATGGGGAAGGCCCCACCCCTCTAAGAGTTGCTTTACCCTAGGCCAGTTTCCCACTAGGGGCTCCCAACAGGAAGCCCCTTGGATAGGGGGCTCCTGGGTGAAGCTGCACCCTCCTCCCCTGCCAGAGGTAAGGGTGAGTTATCACCCCACCCCCCATAGCGACCACTGGAGCCTCCCCACCTCCACAGGGGTAGCCCACCCAAGAGTTACACCCATGAAGACAGATTTTGGGTTCAGAGGTCCTGCCAATCAGTACCAGGTGTAACTCTGGGGGGAACATATTTTCCCAGCCCCAGGTAAATTACCTTTGAAGCCGAAATCAGCCAAAGTGAGATATAAAGTGGGAGAAAGAAACCCAATTATTGCCTACAAGCAGTCATCTACTTCTGCTCACCTGTGTCTCACACAACCCAGCCATAAAAATGGGCCCCACCCAACCTCTCCAATCCAGATATGCCCTTGCTTCCCGTGGCAATCACCTATTGATGTGGAGATGAACTACTTCTCTCCACCCCTTGGAAACACCTAGGTGCAGTAAGGTCAGGCAAGAGATTCTTGAAATATTTCAGTTTTACCCACAATAGTTCTTTCCATAATTTCATTAATTGTTTATTTTCTGAACTGGACATTTTGGATGAGGTTTCATTTTTTTTGAAGTGTGATAGTGGTCAAGGGGAGAAAAAAAACATTAAGTTTTTTCCCTTCTAAAACAACGTACAACACAAACCCTAACATTTGGTCTTTGACACAATGAATGAAAAGAAAGTGGATTTTAAAGTCAGGCAAGTCTAAAGTTTGAATACTGCGTCTGCTACTTGAGAGTCAATATATCAGACCCTTAAAGTTTATTATTTCTAAGATGAGGGAAGCTATTAACCTTGCACAGTTGATAAGGGCATTAAAGATGATAAGGTGGCTATCACAAATGCCTAGCTATGGACAGCATTTATTTCATTAGTTATGACTGCTATTATTTACCTGTTAGTACTAGTGTTATTTTCTACACCGACACCTCAAGAAAGTTGCTGATCAGAGATTTATGAAATACAAAGGCATTAGCCATGGTTCCTGGCTGAGATTGAGGATGGCACCCAGGTCATTACATTCTAGGAGGTGCCAAAGGAGCGGTGGTCATCTGCAGGGCATGTCAGAACTAAACTCCCCGGATTCTTCTCTCTCTTCCATGTCTGCAGGTTCCAAATCATCCACTTCGCAAGCAGATGATTTGGAACTTAAAACCAAAGTCTCCTGGCTGTAAACTATATTTAAAACTTATGTTCAGGAAGGCAAAATTTTTTTTGTCATTTTTAAATAATATTTCTCATCTTACAAGGTGATATGTGCCTTTATATTGGCATATTTGAAAATACAAGGCAAAAAGAAAAAATTCACCCTGTCTTCCTCTGGTTTAGTATCTTTCATTCAGTGCTGTTTTCTCAGCACCTGGCTTGCAGCAGGTGTTCAATTCATATAGGTATTGAATTAATATTCAATTAATGAATAGAGATTCATTTTGAGAAAAAATGAATCTCAAAACCTGAAAATCATCTTTTGTCTTTGAAAATAGTCTGTACATTCTTTTTTGCTGTAGAAAAACATTCACAAATGACAGAAACAATATTTATTTTTTGCAGTGCACATTTTTCTGATAACTTGATTTTTCACAACGTATAAGCTACCATTTGTCTTCCAATTTTACTTCATATTGTATACTGCAGACTCCATCGTTTCAGGCTTGACCTTCTGTATAGAGCTACCAGAAGGTTTTGTTGACTGCGCCCCACCCTCGTCACTCTGTAGGTTCTCAGCACCAATATGCAGGGTGAACGTTGTCTATTGGCTCGTGTTTAAACTGTAGCTCTTCTGGAGTATTCTTCATGTGTCCCCATTTCCCTATTTCAGCTGAGTGTTCTTGAGAAGATGAGAACTGTGTTCTCAAAACTTGTATGTGTGTACAAGTAGAGTAAGTTAAGAGACAGTTGTCTGGTTGGACATGTCATTGACTGTTGGTCGCAAAACAAAACATAACCTTGGCCACTTCTGCAGATCTGAACTCAGAATGCTGGCCAACAGACATGGGTTTTTATCCCGGCACTGTTACTAACTATGCAGCTGAAAACAATCTTTCTGGACCCACATTCTATCATCTGCAAAATAAAGAAGTTAGAATCAGTTGTATTTGAGGCACTTCACACTCATTCATATAGTTACTATCAAACAAGCCACGAAAAAACAAGTATTGGGAAGGATGTAGAGAAACTGGAACCTTTGTGCCCTGGTGGGGGGGAATATAAAATGGTATAGCCACTGCAGAAAACAGTATGGTGGTTCTTCAAAATCCTAAAAATAGAATTATCGTATGATCTAACAATTCCGTTCTAAGGTATATGATCTGAAGAATTGGGAGCAGGGTCTCAAAGAGGTATGTGTACACCCATGTTCATAGCAGCATTATTCACAATAGCCGAAAGGTGGAAGCTGCCCAAATGTCCAGAATGCACAATCAATTCAAATGGTAAAAAGGGAGGAAATTCAGGCACCTTCTACAACCTGGATGAACCTTGATGACATTATGCTAAGTGAAATAAACCACTCACAAAAAGATAAACACTGTATGATTCCACTTATGTGAGGTACCTAGCATAATCAAATTCACAGAGACAGAAAGTAGAATGGTGGTTACCAGGAGCCAGGGGCAGGGGAGGAGGAAGAGTTATTGTTTAATGAGTTTAGAGTTTTAGTTTTCAAAGATGAAAAGAATTCTGGAGATAGCTTGTAAGGAAGGTTGCACAATTCATGTACTTAATACCACTGAACAGTACACTAAAAAATGCTTACAGTGGTAAATTGCATGTCATGTATATTTGGCAGAATTGAAAATAATTTTAAAAATTATATCTCAGGATACATGAATAGAATGTTTTATAATTCTAGAAGCTGTCATAAAGACCATGCAAAGGGCTACTTGCAGGGTCTTCCTCAGCCAGATGATCTCTTTTTAAAGGAAAACCTGGCTCTGCGGCCTGGCTGGGGTAAATGTCTCCCAGTTCTGGGCCCAGAAGACAAAAGAGATTTCTTCTAATTCTCTCCACTCCAATTACATGCTTCCATGAGAAAAAAATAAATAAGGCAAGGGTTCC
>JAVSCE010012713.1:0-12461 GCA_032199065.1 Smutsia gigantea
GAATCTTTTTAAAAGCTAAATAAGCCAGTTTTGAATCCCAGGAATGTCTGTCTTGGGGGCCTTGGAGACATCTTTGAAATGTGAACATCAAGGAGGATGGCTTCCTGTCTCCCTGTCTCTGTGGGAGGTTGACCTAAGCACTGCCTCCAGGCTGTAACTCCTGCTTGATGAAAACATAAGACAAGTTTTATTTTTCCTTTGGATAAATACAATTAACATGTATGTAATGGACTGTATCTGTCTAGTTATATGGGGCTTTGGTGTGAAAAACTTTTTCTATTAGAATTCATATCATGTCAATAATTCAGAGATATCTATTTTTGATATAATATTGAAAAGAGTTAACTAGGCAAAATTTATTTCTAGCTAAAAGAAGCTTAATATTTTAGAAAGAGCATACATGAAATTTTTAGAACTCAATATATTTCATATGTAAAGAATACAGAAGTATTTATATATTTTTTGACCTTTACAAAGTATATTCACAGCCACTGAATATTCTAACTTTGAAGATAGGACAGGTATAACACAGCCATCTTACAGAAGAAAAAACTTAAGACACATAGAGTGTAAGATTTTCACCAAGGTCATACAAATTATGAGAACAGTAAAACTAGTATTTGGTTCTCCGTATCATACCAGTGCCTTTTCTGTTTAGGTTATGGAAGACCATACTAAGTTATCTCTTTAGAAAATCAGATTATCCTCTTGGCTTTAGATAATGGAGTATCCCAGGAAGTTGATATAACACTTTATGAAGAACAATGATATAAACACATATGGAGTAAGTTAGAAAATACCCTCAAAATCGAAATGCTGTATTTCATTAAGTACACATATTCCAAGATCTCAAATAAAGCCATCTCACAAATCTAGTACATAAATACAACATATAGAAGGTATTATACAAATAATGAGTTAATATGTCAAAATTACGACTATATTTGATATGGTTCAATTTTTTTGCTCTTTTTTAAAAAAATAACTATTTAAAAGATAGAATTACATGAAAAGGGTTTTCCATATTTCAGTACTTTGGAAATGGAAATACAATAGAGATTTGACTTATATAAAAAAAAAAAACAATTTTTCATACTCCCTTCTCCTTCCAGTCTGGGAACAATTCTTCAAAAGCACGTGGATCAAGGCAAGCCCCCGAGAGAGTATGAGCTCCTACTTGAGCAGCTTTCTCCACTAGACAGACACGGAAGTCCTTCTCATGTTTGGCAGCCAATTGCTTTAGGCGAATGGCTGCGGAGAGTCCTGCAGGGCCTGCACCAACTATCACCACATCGGCTTCCTCCACAAACCTCTCCATGTTCACTCCTGGGAAAAGCATATGTAAAAAAAAAAAAATACACACAAAAATTCTGGGATGAATATGACCTGATAAAGTTACATGCTGGGCTACAAATACCCACTGTATTTTAGAGCATTTTTTATAGAAATTGCCCTTCTGCTTGAGAATTATACTAAGTATATATTATATCAGTTGCATATTCCAGTGCATATCTTATTTTAGCTTCCATAAACCAACTTTTGGCTTGAGATTCATTATTAGAAATGTAGCAAATATTTGCTTATCTAATATTGATATGTAATAAATTTGGTAAAGCTATAAAATATTAATGACTTTACATCATGAAAACATAATCTCCACAAAATGATACATATTATCTAGAAAAGTCTCAACAGTTTTACACAAATTATTGCTTACCTTCCCATCTCTTGTCCTTATCCCGGGGATAAATAGTATAGTGGGTAGTAATTTGAGGCACAACAGAAGTTGAAGACCATCTTGAGGCACACAGAGGTAGATAGTTTTTCTTAATTTTTAATGCATGAAAACACTGATATGCTGCACAAAAATTATGAACATTGTTATTTTTTCAGTTGGTTTTCCTCAGCAGTAGACTGAAAAAAACATTTTTTTTAAAAGAAAAAAAACTCTAAGATTGGGATTTAGTTTTCTAAATTAACTCGTCTTCTAATTAGCTCTAAGACATTAACAAATTACTTAACCTCTTTAGATTTCAGTTTCCTCATCCAAAAAAGGGTCACTATAGACGATCTCTAAAGTACTTTCGTGATCTGAAACTGTCTGATTCCATGTGATGCCTTATATTTGGAAACTTGACCATATTAACACTACAGACATTCAGTGAGCTGTTAGGTCTAAGCTGTAGAGCTGTTGTGATATGAGCTGGGATAGATTTCACTTTCCTAGATGAACAATTTGGTTACTTTTTCTCATAAAGCAATGTTTTTCAATTATATTTTAAAAGTACCTAATAAACTAATTTATTCAGTTTAGCTCAGGTTGAGACAGGGACTGTGGATGTAGTCAGAGTAGGGTGAGGGCCTCCAGAAAAAGCAAGGCAGAATATTTGCAGTCAGAGCAATGTAACTACATGCAAGGAAACCCCCTACCAAAACTCTGTGTTAAACATTAAGCTCTAAGGTCATTCTTCAGTAAGATCAGTTAATATTCCCCAGGTAAAGAAGAGTAGCACGTTTTTATTACGCTAATCATTTTTAAGATTCACTTTAGCATGCTAAAAGGCCCAGGCCTATGTGCTGTCTTTCCTCTTTCAGATCTGATGGCGTGGTTTTGCAAACCGGGCAACTAATTTAGCATGCAGACCCAGCTGTAAACAACATAATAAAAGGCAGCAAAGATTCCACCTTAAAGATAAGATTGCATTTTAACACCCAGGAAGTTTGTGAAGCAGGATTCTTAACTTACTCTTTAGCAAACAGACAATACCTCAGCCCACCTTGGGGGCTGGGCAGGCCACCTTTTGATATGCTCCTAGACCAAGACGCTAGTATCCCGGGGAGAGAGATGGGGCAAGAAATTCCTTGTGTTAAGTTAATTCTGGGTGTTCAGACACCACTTAGCAGGTCTGCACCTCTGAACTTCTTTTCATGTTCTCGAAAAATCTTTATTTTGCCTATAAAACCCCCTAGACAACGCACCACACCGGACTCTCTTGTCCCCTTCCTGGCGTGAGCCGGGAGCTCTGTCCTTTCACTTTATTTCTAAATAAAAGCCTGTATCTTGCTCTACCTTGACTGTTTATGAAGCTCATTCTTCGGCTTCGTAAACAAGAACCCTGGCATCAATGTTAAGCTTAATCTATAAAAAGGATTATAATTTATTATCTAAACTGGGTACTTATGAGAGTAAAAAGGAGTATTAATGATTATTCTGGGACAATGTGGGTAAACTGGGTTTTATGGCCAGTTTTAAAAAAAATTGATTCTCTCTTATGGCAGTATCTTCTGAGAACTTTAAAAATGTATGTATTCTTTGAGTTAGAAAGTAGAAATTTATAGAAATAAATGTAAGTGTACAAAGATTTGTCTGTATGTTCATTAAACCTCTTGTTCTTAAACCTTCAACTTTACTTCCTCTCTCCATTACCTGAAGCAGATACCCTAGTACATTAAACACCACAGAATGATAGAAGCACTTAGGTGGGAACTTTCTCAATCCCTCAACATCTCGAATGTAATTTGTATTTGTGTACACCCCTGGTTCACTCTCCCAGGTTGTAACAGAAGAGATGTCTTTTCTACTGAGATTGATCCCTCTAACTGGATGATGATGAGTATCCCTCCCATCTCCTTTGGGACATGCCTGCATCTGATACTCTCCCTTCCTCTTGTATCTTCAATGACTGATCCCCTTCTTTAGTACTGTTCTTTGCAATAATCCTCCTCATCATAAAAAAAGGACAGAGAATCCTCCCTTGGGAATAGCCATGACAGACCCCAGAACTTATATTTGGAGTATAACAATTAAGTCTGCAATGGGAGAAGGGATAGAATAATAAAAGGAACTGAATAAAGACTTCAAAAATAGAAAACACATAAGGATTCACCATATGATAAAGATGTCACTTCAAATCAAGGAGAAGGGATGGTTACTCATTTAATGGTCAGAGATAAGTACAAAGTCATTTGGAAAAAAGTATACCTCTTTCATTATCAAAATGAATTTCATTTGGCCAGTTATTTTGACAGAAAGAATCAAAGTATAAAAGACTATGGTGATAGAAGACAAGTAATGACTCTATAGCATCTTACTATGCTGATAGACAGTGATTGCAATGGGGTGTGGGGGGACTTGATAATATGGGTGAATGTTGAAACCACAATATTGTTCATGTAAAGGTGATAGATCCACACATTTTCCTTTTTTTTATATTGAAGTATCATTGATATAGACTCTTACATTGGTTTCAAGTATACAACACTGGTTCAATTTTACCCATATTATTAAGTCCTCATCCCCACTAGTGCAGTAACTATCTGTCAACACAGAAAGATGTTACAGAATCAATGGCTGTATTTTCCACGCTGTACTACTATTCCTGTGACCAACTTATTTTTGTGTCCCTTTGTCCCCCTCACCCTCACACACCACCAGTCATTTCTCAGTGTCTTTGAGTCTATTGCTATTTTGTTTTGTTTTTAGACTCCACAAATAAGTGAAATCATTTGGTATTTGTCTTTCTTCACTTGGCTTGTTTCACTGAGCATAATACCCTCTGGTCTATCCATGTTGTTGCAAATGGCAGGGTTTCTTTCATTTTAATGGCTGAATAACAATCCATTTTGTATATATATAGCACATCTTCTATGTCCATTCATCTACTGAGAGACACTTAGGTTGCTTTCATAACTTTCCTATTGTAAACAATGTTGTGATAAACATAGGGATGAATACATCTTTTCAAATCAGGGATTTTGTTTTCTTTGGGTAAATTTCTAGAAGTGGAATTACCCAGTTGAGTGGTATTTCTACTTTTAGTTTTTTGAGGAACCTCCATACTGCTTTCCACAGTGGCTGAACCAATTGGAATTCCCACCAACAGTGTAGGAGTGTCTCATTATTTCTTGTTTTTTGGATAGTAGCCACTCTGACTGGTGTGAGGTGGTATCTTATTGTGGTTTTGATTTGCATTTTCCTGATGATTAATGATATGAAGCATCTTTTCATGTGCCTATTGGCCATCTGTATTTCTTTTTTGGAAAAATGTCTCTTCAGGTTCTCCATCCATTTTTTAATCAGGTTGTTTTTGTTTTGAGTTCTTTACATATTTTGGATGTTAACCCCTTATCAGATAAATTTTTTATGAATATATTCTCCCATACTGTAGATTGCCTTTTTGTTCTGCTGATGGTGTTATTTCCTGTACAGCTTTTTAGTTTGAGGTAGTCTCACTTGTTCATTTTTTGTTTCCCTTGCCTGAGATGTGTCCAGGAAAAATTCCTGATACTTACGTTCAAGAGATTTTCGCCTATGTTTTCTTCTAAGAGTTTTATGGTTTCATGTTTACATTTAGGTCTTTGACCCATTTCGATTTTACTTTTGGGTATGGAGTTAAGATAGTAATCCAGTGTCATTCTCTTGCATGTAGCTGTCCAGTCCTACCAACACCAGATTGTCTGTTCCCCACTGTATATTCATGGCTCCTTTATCCATGTATTAATAGATCATATATGGGTGGGTTTATATCTGAGCTGTCTATTTTGTTCCATTCATCTATGGGTCTGTTATTGTGCCAGTACCATACTGTTTTGATTACTGTAGCTTTGGAGTACAGCTTGAAGTCAGGGAACATAATACCTCCAAGCTTAATTCTCCTTTCTCAGGATTGCCTTGGCTATTTGGGGTCTTTTGTGGTTACATATGAATTTTAGGATTATTTGTTCTAGTTCACTGAAAAATGCCATTAGTATTTTGATAGGGATTGCATTGAACCTGTAAATTGCTTTGGGCAGGACGGCCATTTTGATAATCTTAATTCTTCCTATCCATGAGGAAGGGATGGATTTCCATTTAATTGTGTCTTCCTTAACTTCTCTCCTGAGTGTCTTACAGTTTTCAGAGTACAGGTTTTCACTTCCTTGGTTAGGTTAATTCCTACGTATTTTATTCTGGAGTTGTTTTCCTGGTTTCTTTCTGCTAGTGCATTTATAGTATATAGGAATGCAAAGGATTTCTGTGTATTAATTTTGTATCCTGCAACTTTGCTGAGACCAGTTATTAGTTTTAGTAGCTTTTTGGTGGAGTCTTTAGGGTTTTCTATGTATAATATCATACCATCTGCAAATAGTGACAGTTTTACTTCTTCCTTACCAATCTGGATGCCTCTTATCTCTTTATCTTTCTGACTGCTATGGCTAGGACCTCCAGTACTATGCTGAATAAAAATGGTGAGAGTGGACTTTCTTGTTTTGTTCCCGATCTTAGAGGAAAAGCTTTCAGTCATCGAGTATGTTAACTGTGGGTTTGCCTGTGAGAAGAAAGGAGTGCTTGGAACTAGCTCCTGCAGCTGCCTTCTAACTGGGCTGAGACAGGGCCAAGAAAGCTGGGAAAGCCTCCTTCTGGCTGCCAGGCAGCAAAGTCTGATGCTGCTGGGCTGACAGCAGTGCACAGGGAAGCACCCAAGGGCTGAGCTGCCAGCAAGGGGGATAGAGCTTTTGGGGCTCCAGAGTGCCCAACCTGTTGTGTCAAGGGAGGGCTGGGGAAGTATCTTCCAACTGCCCTTTCTGCTGTGGATGGAGCTCTGTCCAATCCTCTGGCATCCCTTCTGCTGCTGGCAAATCTTTCAGACTGTTGTGTTTCTTGAGTCTCAGCAGACTGGCAGAGAATGCCTGTCCTCCACAAGCAGCAAGAGTCTCAGCCTCCCACAGAGCTCCAACTCTTCCTGGTGTCCAGCCCTGGTAATTACTAGATCTCAATGCGACATGGACTCCTGTTCCCAGAGTAGATGTCCAGGGCAGGTGTGCAGAGCTCCTGAGCACTTATCCCCTCCTTGCTCTGTTCCTCTTCGTTTAGCCTATGAGCTGGGATGGGGGAAAGGTTTGGGTCCCACACGATTGCATCTCTGCCACTTTTCTCTGGGTGGTCTTCTCTTCACCAGGTGTAGGTGGTCTGTTCTGCAATCTTCAGGTTGTTTTCAGGGTTAGTTGTATTTGCTGTAGTTGCTTCTTTGGTGTCAGTGTAGGGAAGGAGGTTCACTTTGCCTTTCTACTACACCATCTTCTCCCCCCACAAAAACAAATTTTGCTTTTGAGTGCACTGCATTTAGTGACTAGCATCCAACAAGTAGAGTATGAAGAGGGAAATATATTAACCTTTTAGTGTAGAAATATGGCAGACACTTTAACCAAGTGATGAAGTACAACATTACCAGCAATAAGACATGTCAATATAACACACTCCCTGATATGACAGGATAAAAAGGGCTCTTCACCTCTGCAGTATACTTCCCCCAAATCTATAACCTCAGTCTCATCATGAGAGATCATCAAATCAGATGAAGGACATTGTACAAAATGCTTGGTCAGTACGGCTAAAAGTATCAAGGTAATGCAAGACAAAAAAGACAGAGGAACCATCACATTGAAGTAGACTAAGGAAACATGACAACTAAAGCACTGTGGTACCCTGGATTGGATCCTGGAACAGAAAAAGGAAATCTAAAATAAAGTCTTTAATTTAGTTAATAGTATTGTATCAACATTAATTTCTTAGTTTTGGTAATTTATATTATAGTTACGTAGGAAGTTAAGCTGGGGGATGGGTATATGGGAACTCTCTGTGCTATCTTGCAACTCTTCCATAAGTCTAAATTATTTCATAATAAAAAGTTTCAAAATAAAGATTATAGTGTCCCAAAAGGTAACTCAAAAAAACAGCAAAGACCTAAAAGCACCAAAGAACTAAAACTATAACACTTTAAAAAATGGATGAAAATCTTTGTGGCCTTGGATTAGGCATTGTTTTCTTAGCTATGATACCAAAGGCACTAGAAACAAGAGAGAAAATAGATAATCTATACTTCAAAAATTAAAACCTTTGTCTTCAAAAGATATCAAGAAAGTGAAAAGATAATTCACGAAATGGTAAAAATATCTGCAAATCATGTATCTGATAAGGGAGTTGTACACACCATATATAACTTATTTCTAATAATAAAAAAACCAAAGTGATTGAAGAAACAGAAGATCTGAATAGACATTTCTCCAAAGGAGATATTTGAGTGACCAATAAGCACATGAAAAGATGCTCCACATGACTAATCACCAGGGAAATATAAATCAAAACCATGAGGTATCACTTTATACTTTCTAGGATGGCTACAATCAGTAAGACAGATGAAGTAAGTGTAGAAAAGGATGTGGAGACATTGGAACCTTCATAGATGGCTTAAACATACATTTCAATATAATTCTCTCCTAGGTTTATGCCTAATATAAATGAAAACATATGTCCACACAAAAACTTGTACATGAGTGTTCACAGCTGTATTATTCATAACAGCCAAAAAGTAGAAACAACTCATATGTCTATTAGTCAATGAACAGTGATATAGTCACACAATGTAATATTGAGCAATAAAAAGAAATTGGTGATATATGCAACAAATTGGATGAATCTTGAAAACACCATGCTAAGTGAAAGGAGCCAGCCACAAAAGACCATATATAATTCCATGCACATGAAATATTCAGAATAGACTAATTTATAGAGGCAGAAAATAGAGTAGTTGTTGCCTAGGTCTGAGGGGTTGGGGGGTGACTGTTAATGGATATGGGTTTTTTTTCTGGGGCAATGCAAATATTCTAAAATAGGATATGGTGATGGTTGCACAACTGGAATATACTAAAAAACATTGAATTATACACTTTATTTAGATGGTGTGATTGTATAGTATGTGACATACCAACAAAATTATTAAAAAAGAACATTTATAGTCACATACCCAAAAAATTATAAGGAAAACACTGGTAAATTTTTTTTGAATCCTGGATTTGGAAAGGTTTTTCTAAGTATGACAAAAATCTCAAAAATCATAAAAATATTGGCTCAAAATTTAGAACTATATGACCAAAATATGATATAAACATAAATATCCTATTTAGTTGTTTGTATTCCCTAGTGCTCCTACAGTATTTGTCTTCTCCTTGTTGTATACTGAATCCCAGGGTTAGCCTATATATATATAAGTATAAATATTGATTGATTGAATATTAGATAGTACTTTTTATACTCTTCTTTCATTTGGGTACTCATTTATGATTGATCCATGGTATTATAAAGCAAGTTAATGCTTTTTTAGTGTCATTCTCTGTGAAAAGGGAAGCCAGAGTTATGTATCAAAAATATTAAAAGGCCAACATGAAGGAATGAAAAGATAAGCCATAGACTGGGAGAAAACATCTGCAAAACACATAGCTGATAAAGGATGGTATCCAAAATACACAAAGAACTCATACAATTCAACAAGAAAACCAAAACTCCATTAAAAAATGGACAAAAGGTCTGAACAGACACCTTACCAAAGAAGATATTCAGATGGAACATAACATATGAAAAGAAGCTGAACATCTTATATAATTAGGGAATTGGAAATTAATACAATGAGATACCACTACACACCTATTAGAATGTCCAAAATCCAAACACTGACGATACCAATGCTAATGTGGATGTGGAACAATAGGAACTCTCATTAATGCCAGTAGGAATACAAAACGGTACAGCCACTTTGGAAGGAAGACAGTTTGGCAGTTTCTTACAAAGCTAAACATACCCTTAACATATGATCCAGCAATTGCACTCCATGGTATTTACCCAAATGAGTTGAAAATGTCCACACAAAAACCTGCAATCAAGCAAGATGAATAAGCTCTAGAGATCTGTTCAGCATTGTCAACAATATGTCAACAACAATGTATATAGTCATTATTGTCACCAGTAATGTACAATAGCTAACAATACCTTATTGTACATTTAAAAATTTGTCAAGAGGGTATATTGCATATTACATGTTCTTATCACAATAAAAAAAATACTCTGGATTAAAAAAAAAAACTTCACCTGAATGTTTATTAGCAGTTTTACTCATAACTGTCAAAACCTGGGAGATGTCCTTCAATAGATTCAATGGATAAACAGACCATAGTGCATCCATATGAGACTATTATTTAGCACTAAAAAGACATGAGCTATCAGAAACAAAAAAGACATGGATGAAACTTAAATGCATATTGAAAGAGGCCAATCTGAAAAGGCTATGTACTTTATGATTTCAACTATATAACATTCTGGAAAAGGCAAAACTACAGAAAGCGTAAAAAGATCAGTTGTTGCCATGGGTTCGGGAGGACAGACGGGATGAATTATGTGTAATAGGGGATTTATTGGGCAGCAAAATCATTCTGTCTGATACTGTAATTAATGGTGGATACATATCATTAGACATTTATCAAAACCCACTGAATATACAACACAAAGAGTGAACTCTAATATACACCATGGACTTTAATAATAGTGTACCAATATTGACTCACCAATTGTAACAAATGTACCACAGCAATACAAGGTGCTAATGGGGGATGGGAAAAGTTATATGAAAAATTTGTGTATCTTCAACTCAATTTTTCTTTAAACTTAAAACTGCAAAAAAATTAGTTAAAAACAAAACAAACAAAAAAGGGCAACATGGAAAAAGGCAGTGGTTAAGTGCACACGCTTTGGTTTCTGTCTACTTTGTGTTTGAATTCCTTAAGAGCAATGAAACCTTCAGTAGGATACTTAAATCTCCCAACCCCATTAGCTCTAGAGTTTATAGCCAATCTTAGCTTTGGAAATACTATGGTGTAGGAGTTAATACGTCTTACACAAATCAAGTGGCTAATACTTATTTGTTACCTGGATAGGTACCTTCCTGGTTACAACCCTGTCATCCAGTAACCTGCAAATCTCTGGTTTTAATTTCCTAAAATGAATTCTTGGGTATACAGTAAAACTAATGAAGCCTTTCCTCTCTTTTTAACTTATCTTTTATAATGAAGTATCTATCTGTGAATGAAAAAGCTTCTAAATATATACTATAACAGATAAATCAATGGAGACTTCTACATGGATTTGCAATATATAATAAAATTTACATTTTCACGGGCATACTGAATAATTTTCAATTTTAATAACACAGCTTATCCTTCATAACCTTATGAGATATGTGGGGCAGTTACTATCCCCACTTACATTAGTTAAATAGAAAGTCAGATGATCCCAGCAAAGCTCAGTCTCCATTCTTCCAGTAACAGTCAAGCTCTGAGACTACAATTGGATTTGAAATGATCTCAGAGGTAATGGAACCTGAGCTGTGGTGAAAACAAGTTTTGTTTTCTTCCTTTCTTTTCAGATTAAATGGAGAGATGACAGCCTGGGATACGGTAATTATTGTTATTTTTTAGCACCCAGTTGCACAATTAATATTTTTTATGTTATATATTCTTTTCAATAAAACAATTTTTTAAATAAAATAAAAACCTCTGTCAGACAATCAGTAACTAAAAATGATGATGAATGCAGAAGGGGAAAAGATTTGGAGTGGCTGAACTTTAAAGTCTTTTATACATTAAAAATCTGATTTGATAATCACTCTTTAAAAAAGTGGCAAGGGAACTAATTTTCTCTACTTGCAAAGATACTGCAAACTAAAGTATGGGAATAATTTTTTAAACTTTAAATAATCCTCACCTCTCCTAAATTGAAGTAATGTACATAAGATAAAGATACATAAATATATGGGAGAACTCAGTCTCAGAATTCAAATATATCATCATTCAAAAGAATATTAAATATTTATATTATTAAAAGATACTAAAAACATATAATGCATTGTAGTTTAGTGTACAAAAGTTATCTATCATTTGCATCTGAAAACTGATGATTTGGTATTAGACAAAACTGTAATTCTGTGGCTTTTACAGCCAGTGATTTTTCTTGAGAATTTTGGAACTGGGGTAGTCTGATTTCCTCCAGGAGTTAAAAAAAAAAAGTCATGACCTTTACCTTTTTCTGAAAACAAATCTGATATTTCACTTTAGAGGTTTGAACACAGAGGCACCACAGGTGAGTTTGGTAGAAAGGTGAGGTAAAAAAGTCCAAAGACCTCATTACATCACCATTTCAAATTCATCTTGCCAGCGCATTGTGCCCATCTGTTACCAGCAGCGCTAATATCCAGCTATTAAAATGGCAATGATTTAGGTATCCAAGGAAAATGGATATTGTAATTTTGGTGGAATTTGGGTAGCACTTGCCCCAAGAATGATTTCGACTAAATTAGTCAGTAGACAGATAGCATCTGACTACCCTCATATTCCAAAAAGCCTAACAGTTATCTGTACACTTGGGTGTAGTAAACATGAACAAGTAACAGGAACTTTAAACAGAATTTTAATTATCTAAAATATGGTGACCAAATTTGACAAAATTCTTTCATGAAATTTACATAACATCTTTACATTTGCAACATGCATATTTTACTCTATAACCGAAATTAACTTAGATAAAAAATTAAGCGAGTTGAGAAAACTCCGAATTTTTAAACTTTTTAAAGTAAAACAAAAACACCAAAACACCAACT